>WWET01001451.1:265906-276441 GCA_011038615.1 Limnodynastes dumerilii
TTTCCCTGTGTCTCTACCCTGTAAGTCTATCTCCAGTACCTTTTGCTACATCTGTGTTCCATCTATCGGTGTGTGCTCTGTGAGTGTGAGTCAGCCCATCGGACTCTGCTCTCCTGTTTAGTGGTGCACTGTATTCCATCTCCAGCTTGTCCATTTGCTCCTCCCTCCAAGGTTTCCTTTGGAGGCTATCGCTGACCTATCAGGTGCCAGCAGCCAAGACTAACCTCACCATCAGGGGCTCTAGTGAATACCTGACCCTGGCTTAGGCTCCGCACCCCAGGAGACTGTAACAACCAGGCCAAAATGAAAAAATGGTGCCTCTAACCTTCAATTAGTAACTAGTTTTACCTTAAAAATGTATTTAATGGTGTCCACTTTGACTTTGTTCCCTGGGCAACCAACCCCTATTGCAAACACACCCTAGCTATGTCCCTGCTAAAAGGTAGAGCAAGCCATTGCCATGCCCAGTGATAATTCTTGTTCTGACTATGACACTTCAGGTTCTGCATTAAAAAGAACAGAGCAGCACAATGCATGTTCCCTCATAGCAGAATGGAGGCCTCAATCAGAGTGTAAACACTGTGTAGCAGTGCAGGCACCTCCAGAACCCCTAGAAGTTGTCCCCATACTTGTTACACCAACAAGTCTGTGAATAATAATAAATATAATATTAAATGCTATCATAGGTGATAGTCTCTGGTGATCCTCTATGACATCTTTCTTAATATTTCATTCAGCCAGCGTTATTTATTTTGTTACCCTTAGTTACAAAGGTCCATGTAGATACAAGTGTACACAGAGACAAGCGAATCTGTTTTGTATCATCTCTTTAAAGGTTGTGTGGTCATGTGCTCTTTGTCATCTCGTTCCTGCTTATGGAAAACATTTTTTTTTTTACACTTACAACTTGTTTCCAAAATGGAGAACACTGCTCTTTGCCCTGGATGATGCTGTACACATGTGCAGCACCTAATGCTTTTATTTATAGTGACTTCTTTCTTCTGGCCTGTTGGAAAACACACTGTAGGACTTTGTCTCCAGATTTCCATTGCTATTTTCCATTGTTTTTCATAGGTTCCTATTCATTTTTCTGCAGTTTTTCTTCAAACACTGAATTTGCACCAATTAACATAAAAGCATATATTCAATTACACAGAATTTACACCCCAAAAATCCTGAATTATGTAGCACTTAGACTTTATGTGGGAATGGGTGGACTAACTTATGGGTATGTTCTCCTAATGAAATAACTAAATCAGCTAGCTAGCAGTGAGAGTCCCCGCTGCGGTGGGCTGCCTATAGTAATAGAGACAGACGAGAGTTCAATTTTGAATAGGCAGCCATTTTGTATTTTTTTTAAATGAATGCCGATCGTTATACTCACCCATTATTTTTGCAGGACCCACCGCAGACCCGCCCCTAACAGCTCCAGAGAGGTGAGGAGGGCGTCTGACATCCTTTAAGTCTGGATCGGGGCCAAAATTGGGTATCCCATTAAGAGAACAAGTTAGCTAAATAACAATGGGCCAGATCCAGAGCTACAGCGGCCATATGCGTAAGAACGGCATATTCTGCACAGGCGCCGGGATGATGTTGCCCGGCGTAATCAATGATTCAGGATTCCCTGAATCGGGCATTTGTAACTACAACGTAGTTACGGACGAAGGGGCGTGCTGCGCCGTAACTACATTGTAGGCGGGGGGAGGGAGGTAAATTAGGAAGGGAGGGCAGGGTTTCACTGATTACGCTCCTGTCTGAGCATAATTACAATCGGTTACGCCGGCTGAAGTTGGGGTAGCCTTCAGCCGGCGTAACTGAGTGTAACTATGCTCAGACAGGGGGAGTGTCAGGGGGGGTGCACTAGAGCTACGCTGGCTGTACTTACAGACAGCGGCCCAGCGAATCTATTTAACATTATGACGCAACAGGAAAATCCATTAAATATTCCATATCCCTGTTGTGGCATAAGGACAAATATAGTAATGCTGCAAATTCTACAATAAGTAATCAACAAATTCAAATATACCTAACTGGAGCCCCAGTGGCGGCTCTATGCATTCCTTGTGTAGGGCTGGAGAGTAGAAAATATATCTCATCTTACATTAACAAGTACTAATGTAGGACCTCTCCTCTCCACAACTTCACACCTATATATTACATTGAAATGCAGACAACAAGAGAGCATTTTATCCATACAGCAACTACCTTCAGAAAAATGGATGTTTACTAACAGACTGGAAAATTTTTGGTCATTTTGGACCTGATTCACACTTAAGAATCTTCTTAAAATAAGAACTTAAAGTCACTCCTGGACTAAACCATGTTGATTGCAGGGGAGTCATATTTCACCTGTTGCAAACAGTACTAGTTTTGAGAGGTGATATTTCCCAGCCCAAGTCTAAATAACAGTGTGATAGTAAAGCTGGTCAGTATCTGTTTTCAGTAAGCAATTCAAAGATGTATTCCTGCATGCAAAGAATACAATTAACTTGAATCACTCTGAAAACAACATGGTTTTGCCCAGGAGTAAATTTAAGTTCTTATATTAAGAAGATTCTTAAGTGTGAATCAGGTCCTTTATGTGCATTTTCGGGAATTTTAGGTCTTTAAATAGAATTGATGTAAATAAAAATCCAAATATTCCAAATGACGTCTGTACTATAATCCTCATGAGATAGAAGCTTATTAGATATAGTTGTAATTTTTTATTTACGACCACAGTATACCAAAAATAATATTATTGCAAGAAGGGGGAATAAAATATTAGTGTATTAGTATCATATTTGTTTTTATTTATTTATTTTCTGACTACTTTTATGATAGCTGCATTATTTTAAAATATATTTGACCTTATAAGTATAATTTAAGCATGAGCTTACAGTACATAAATGGGACTCATCTGATCACAGTCTTTACCACATAGGGACCCTAGACTTCAACATGATTTATTTTGTGAAATTGGATGCATCCCAGTCCATTTCATCTCATATTTGCCAACTATGGAAAACAGGTCAATGTCAGTATTGTCAGAGTTGCTTTGAGTTAATCCTTTATTAAAGTCCTGGCATGGAGTCTAATTTAGAAGGTAAACAAGTATTACACTCATCTACATCCTTTCTGTCTGTTTTGCAATACAGCGTACATAGTAAAGTAAAAAAATATTTATAGATAAATTTCTCTAAAATATAATTGTATTTCACTTGTTTTAGACTCTTATATTATGTACATCTAATGTAAATCTATGCAGTTTATGAACAAAGAGACTTGTGCCAGTTCATAATGTGATATTTCATTTGGTAAAACAAGTCATGGGACCATATCCAGAGCAGGGCCATTTTTATGGGGGCGGGGGTAAGTTGTGCAAATGCACGAGGCACGCTCCTAGGTCACTTAAAGGGGGCACCCCAGCAGGACAATCCCCCTTTGGGTCACACTTGCCTACGGGAGACCGTGGGTAACACAGACGCTGGCCACAGGATGCGCCAACCGTCATTCACAGAACCTGTACTAGAAATACAGGGCTCCTATGTAGTACCAAACCTGTTTCACTGAGTAACACTGCCTCACATCTAAGGCAAAATGATTTATGTAAATAGAATTGGTCCTACAGGGCTCCCGTAGAAGATCTACTTCTAGTACAGTCTATGGGAATGATGCTGGTAGGTAGCATCATTCCAGCAGAGCCCCGCGGAGGAAGGAGGAAGAGGGAGAAGACAGCAAGGGTAAATACATTTAAAAACAGAAGGGTCACAATGGAAGATGGATACAATAGGGGCACAAATGGAGGCTGGACACAGAAAGGGCACAAATGAAGACTGGACACAGAAGGGGCACAAATGGAGGCTGGACACAATAGGGGTACAAATGGAGGCTGGACACACAGAAGGGGCACAAATGAAGACTGGACACAGAAGGGGCACAAATGGAGGCGGGACAAAATAGGGGCACAAATGGAGGTTGGACACAATAGGGGCACAAATGGAGGCTGAACACACAGAAGGGGCAGAATGTTTAAAAAAAAACCAAAAAACTAAATCAACGACCGCCAACCCTAGGGATATCACTTTATTAACAGCATTAGAGTAAGGAAATCACTTGTGATTGCGTTACATTCACTGGGCACTTATTCAATCTGCAGAAACGTGACTCCAGCCGGATCAGCAGTATAATCTCTGTGTACATACACCGGGCCCAATCCCAAGGTGAGTATACGCCAGTCTCAAACTGCACAACTCAAACTGACGTGACATTCTGAGGGATGTGTTGAGGGGGGGTGAAGGGGTGGAGGAATATAGGGCCAGATCCTGATCTACGTACGCTACCGATTTTATGCTAGCCGCTGACATAAAATCGCCTATTTGTATTTAGAGCGCATGCGCGTGGCAGATGTAACTCGTAACGTATGTACCATCAGTATAGTTACAAACTAAGGGGCCTGTCATCCATACGACACCCGTAATTACGCTTTGTAGGCAGAGGGAGGCGTTTAAATTGTACAGTATGGGCCGGGTTAGACTGTTACATACGTGAATCCATTACGTGGGTCAGTACTTATGCTTTGAAAAGTTAAGGTAGGGTTTGGGAAGCGTAAAACGACCAAAGTACGTATGAGCGAGGGGAGTGCATAGAAAATACGATAGCGTAAATACACTACATTACAAGTACTTAGATCTGGATCTACCCCATAGTCAGTATAGTAAGGATGTTCCCAAGTCCAGAGCCAAACATAGTCATATAAAAGGACACGTCTATGTCCAAGGTGCTGACATTCCCTGTCCTATTTCAGACCCTGGTGGTAGGATGGGACACATCAAACACATTCCAAAGGGTCATAAATCACTCCCAGAGTACTGTGCATGTGGAGAGCATTTTACACACAGTAATAAAAAAAAAATCTGTTTTTTTAAATAAAAAATAAAGGGCGCAATTATTTTGTGACATTTGCCGTCAGACAGCGGAGCTCTCAATAATCAGAACCTCCATTTACCGTTAGCATTATACTGTAGTACCCTGCATCTGTGCAGCATATTTGGGCACGTTGATGCTTTAAGCTTTGCTGTGCCCTTCAGGGCCTGTAGCTTGGAGTTGGCGATAGGGGGGTGGTCGCCCAGGGCGCAGAGGTGAAGTGGGGGTGGAAGTAAGCACATACAATACATGTCGACTGGTGCTCAGATGTGGATTGGTCCCGCTATGTTCGGTTACACTCTCTGCAACGACTTTCTGAATTTCAAAAAAGGGACATCCGAAAATTACTTTTCGGATGTCCCTTTTTCCTATACTTACTGCTTTCTACTTTTTTTTAGAGAATGTGTGAGTATGCTGTTCGGCATACTACACCTATTCACTTTCGCAATGCGCGATATCCCTCCGCCGTCCTTCCGCTGCACCTCCGCTGCTGCTATCTCCGGACCTGGAATAGGTAAGTAAATTATCTCTGCGGGGTTGGGGTTAGGATTAGGGTTAGGGTTAGGGTCAGGCTGCAGGAGATGGTGGGTTAGAGTCAGGCTGCCAGGAAGGGAGGGTTAGGGTTAGGGTTAGGGTTAGAGAAAGGACTATTTTTTTTTACTACTTTTAGGACCACAGAGCTTTCAGTTCGTAATCAGAATTTTCGCCAGCAGGGACCAACACCCTATGTTCATACATTAAAAAACAAAACAAATGTTAAATGTAAGTTGTTTTCTTTGTCAAAGTGACCAACAATCCAGCAGTATGAATGCTGACAATGCTGTCAGTTATCAATATATAAGAAACAGCTGCTCTAATCTGAACAATTCATGCCTCCCACATACATACATTAAGAGAATGTTGACTGAAAACGTATATTGCTGTTTATCATATGTAATGGGAGATGTCTAGATTGTTCCTCCAAGTTTCAGAGTTTTTTGACAACTTCAAACTTTGTAATTTTGTGATTTGTTGTTTCTGGTAACTGTGAGATAAAGGTGTTTATAGCATGGTGGCTTAGGGAATAACACTTACAGTGCTGTGGTCATGAGTTTGATTTCCGGACTTGGCCTTATCTGTGTGGCGTTTGTATGTTCTCCCTGTGTCTGCATGGGTTTCCTCTGGGTGCTCTGGACACACCAAAAACATGCTGGTTGGTTAGTTGGCTGCTGAATAAATTAACCCTAGTGTGTGTGTGTGTGTGTCTGTGTGTGTGTGTGTGTGTGTGTGTGTATGTGTTAGGGACCTTAGTATGTAGCTCCAATGGGGCAGTGACTGATGTGAATGTAAAATATTCTCTGTAAAGTGCTACATAATCCGATGGCGCTATATAAAAACCTGTTAATAAATAAACTGCTTGTTTTTGTGATCTTAACCTTAAGGCAGAACTGGAAATAAAATCTATTGATGAGATATTGCCTGTAAGGGTATTGGTTAATAGTTGGCCTTGTGCTATCCACTAGTGTTTTGCTGTAGTGCACACTGGTACTATAATTAATGCAGTCACTACCTCCATCACTAACGGCCTCACTACCCACAAAGGCAAATGTTTTACTGTTAGGTTCATCAGACCACAACCAATGTAAACATCTGTATGGTTTCCATAAAAACTTCACCAGATGCAAATGAGAAAGGTAACAGTGACATTGGGGCTGATCCAGACCTACAGCCGCCGCACTAGTGACGGCGGCCGTATGCGTAAGAACGGCATTTCTGCCGTTCTGCATATGCGCCGGGCAGATGTTGCCCGGCGTAGTGAGGGAAACCGGTTCCTTAGGATTGGGCGTGCCTAACTGTTGCGTAGTTACGGCGAGGGGGGCGTAACTACGCAACCATTACAGAAGGAAGGCGGGGGAAGGTAAGTAAATGAGGATGTGAGGGAGGGAGGGCGGGTTAGGCCAGTTACGACCCTGTGGCCAGTGTAAATACCTACTGTTATGCTGACTGAAGTTAAGGTAGCCTTCAGCCGGCGTAACAGTGGGTCATTATGCCGGCCACAGGGGGAGTGTCGGGGGAGTGCTCCAGAGCTACGCTGGCCGTACTTACAGCCAGCGGGCCAGCATAGCTCTGGATCAGACCCATTATAATGGTCCGGACATTTCATCTGTCAATACTGAAAAGGAATCGTTCCCACCTGCAGTGTTCTCTGCCAAACCTTCACTTAGCAATACTTCTGAGTGCAGTGTCTATCACTCCGAGCTGGGACTGAAGACCATGCTGGATACTCCATTTTCCCTTTGGAGTATCCAGCATGCTTTTACATAACCTTACACAAACAATAGGCAAACAAAAAAAAAACATCTCTCTTGTCCAGATCCACATCTGTCAAAAACAAGTCTGAAATAAATAAAGTGAGCTCTCTTTATGTAGTCTATGGGTGTGTGTTGCCTTGCTGGGAGTGATAGAGATGGGACTAAAAGTCTCACAAAATGTAAATGAAAATGTTGGGAAGGAGAACTAATTGAATCGTTTCTGTTTAGTCTGATTAAGATGTCCGTCCAACACCTGATTTCCTCAAGCTTCTTGCGGAAGTCAGATGTCTGGTATGGACTGCACATTCCCTGGCACTAGGAGGATCCATCCGATGGCTAATCCCCGTAAGGGGTGGGAATTTACATGGAGATTGTTAGGATCCGCCCGCTCCCCGTGCCGCTTACCTGCCTCGCGGCTCCCGCGGTCTCCGTCCCTCGGCTTCTGCTCTTGGAGGTTAGTCAGCCTCTCCTGCACCGCTGCGTCGGGAGGTAAACAAAGCCACGTGTTACGTGGCCGCGGCTACTTGCGGGCGCGCGCTCTACTCTGTGTAGGCGCGCTCCCTTCCACTACTAACGGCCAATGCTATTGCTCTGTTTAACAGCTTAGCCTATCAGAGGCAAGCTGTATCTATTTAATCCCCTTACCTTATTAGTTCTCTGCCGGTTATAGATCTGTTCACAGCTCTTAGCCTGCTCTTTGTCCTTCTCTTGCCTTGCCCTTGCTCTTTGCTATTTTCTCTTGATACCTGAGTGGCCCCTGTTTCCCAGCCTAGTTACCTTGCTACCTTACCTCTTGTTTATATTACCCTTCTCTCCCACCTTGTTGTTATTACCCATTTGTCATATTTACCTTACCTCTCCAGTGTGATAGTTTGTGTTAACCCCTTAGGGGGTTGCCGCTTGTCTGCTTCTGTGAGTGATTGCCCAAGTCCGTCCAGTTTGTCCGTCAGTCCTGTCACTCCCATACGTCCTCCGTCTCCGTCCAGTGTTCCTTGTCATTTGTCACAGACCAGACTCTGCTGGTCTGTCTTATCCCATTTCTCCCCATCTATTTTGCTGTTTTCCTCTCCCGGGTGGTTGTCACTGGAACCGTGACCTGTGGGTAAACTGGCCGCACCAGACTATACTCACCATTAGAGGCTCTAGCGAAGAACCCGGTCCCACTAGACTCCGCGCCCAGGTTCAGACAACACCCACCACGCTCCCAAGCTTCCAGGTCAGAGTACCTGCCACGTGGGAGACTATCCACAAGTTCTCTGACTCCATATCCCTCCGTCTGTACCTGTTCCAGTTTATACCTGCCTACAGGTATTATAACAGAGATGAGGGGGAGGGGGAGGGGACATGTTAGTGTGCAGAACTCCTTACATGGGAGGGGAGTGACATGGAAGTTCACATATGGGACACACACAGAGGTCTAGATGAGGTTCCATATGGCAATGACACAGCTGACACCACAAGGTCCACTGTATTATTGTCCATATTGTTAAAACATATATAATAAAAAAAAGTATTTCTTTACCTTGTCACCGCTCATGCTTGCTCTCTCCTCTGTTCTGTTCACTCTCTATCCTCTGCCCTCTTCTCTGCTCTCTGTCCAAGCTCTCTCCTCCTCTCTGTCCAAGCTCTCTCCTCTACTCTGTCCACACTCTCTCCTCTACTCTGTCCACACTCTCTCCTATACTCTGCCCTCGCTCTCTTCTCCACTCTCCCACAGAAAATGGGGCTGGAGCATAAATAAGAATCATACATAATACCTATGAAGTGTGATTATTATGTAAGTATTACTATACAATATTAATACAGGAAAGGCTTTCAACATGGAAACCTGGATCACGAGGATCCTGATTCATACTGAATTGAAATGCGGACAATTTCCTTGCACAGATTGTAGAAACCACCCACATGTCTTAAATGTGGATCTGGTCTATCGTGGTGATCTGAGACACAATACCAGCAGCCCTTCAGCCTAGGGTATTGGGGCTTGATCCACAGATAAGAAGGAAATAAGTACACACAGATTCACAAAAATATGCAACATTCTTACGATTTTAGCTGACTTCCCTGTCTGTGGAGCTACCTTAACTCTCCATGCGTATCTTTGTACAGATTTTCCTAAAGTACGTGCATACTTTGCAAACCCCTCCCTATTTAAATGCCATCCCCCCACCCACTTTTCTTAACTTCCTTCTTACAGAGTAGTGGCATGTCCTTTCTTACGCATTTCATTAGGCGTGGAGTTATACAGATTTACGTTTTATGTGCATAACATCTGGATGTCGCACGCGCAAATCGCAAAAAAGCTAAGATACGAACATGCGCATATTTAGGCACGTTATTGAGTGTGAATCTGTCCTTGGGGAGTGGTAAAATCTTAGTGAAGTTAACACTAGCGATTATCCTGAGCTCAGCTCACATGAGAACTCATGAAGGGTGCCTGTTAATTTAGGAACTATTAGTTCCAATAAACCCATAGTCACTCCTTGTATTGAAGTGAAGACAAAGATGTCAATGAAATATTCTCAGTGAGGGTCATATACTGCAATCCAAGAGCATGACAAGAAAAGTTAAAAGTTTATTAGAAAATGTCTTCGAAAATACAGTTACAAATAGAAACATAAACAAAGTGATGAGCGCTATCCTGGGTAGAAACCGTGAATAGGCCAGAACCAATCAAAATTCTAAATGATCCCAAAGATAATACAATCATCCAACCAAAGGAAACACTGCACTGGCTATGTGGCATGTGCAAGACCACCAAAAACCAAATAAATATATACAAAAAGCTGTGCTGCAGTATCCAGGTGTTTAAATAAAACTAACTACAGGTGGTTCAAAATAAAAAAAAGTTTATTCGCTAAAAAGATAATTAAAATAAAGCAGCATTATAATTAAATTAAATTAATTGATTGAACTATAGTATCAATATTAAGATACATAAGATATTGAGAATAAATTAATTTAATTATAATGCTGTTATATTTTAATGATCGTTTTAGCGAATAAACTTTTTTTAATTCTGAACCACATGTAATTAGTTTTATTTATCCACCTGGATACTACAGCGCAGCTTTTTGTGTATAAACAATTACAAATAGATTGCGGCAGGCTAAGAAAAACCTGCTTACTAATGGAACACTGTGTAGGGCACATCATGTCATTCTTTGTACAGAAAGCTATGTATGTATGTGAATGTTTTGTGTTCAAATGACTAACTTTGATATGGTAGACATTCAAGGTCAAAATGAGTGTCAGATGAGTAATTATTTTAATAACTGTGTAAACGCTCTCAAATGATCGCAGCAAGTGGACAGCAATAAGCTGATTATATCCTTTTGG
>WWET01001451.1:333053-344807 GCA_011038615.1 Limnodynastes dumerilii
CCCAACCTTAGCTTATCGCCTCTCTGTTTGCCTTATCTGCATGGCTGTCGCTTTATGGGAGTGATTGAGGACTATCACACTTATCACTTTTCATCAGGTGCACAGACAGACAAAAACCTTTCCAACCTAAAAGGATAAGTAAAATCCCGCTATCCCACTATCCCGCTATCCCTCTATCCCGCTATTCACGGTAACATCCTAATATCCTTTGGATTTCCTGTGTCCAAAAGCTGGAGGAAAAAAGGTTTTGTCTTTATTAACAGAGATACAGAACATTTATACCGTGTTCACACTGCCGCCCCGGCAAAAACCCGGGATTTTCTACCCAGGTTATTGCCGGGGCACACAGCAGACTATTCTATAGTCTATACTATTGTATACCCTATTCTATTCTATAGTCTATACTATTGTATACCCTATTCTATTCTATAGTCTATACTATTGTATACCCTATTCTATTCTATAGTCTATACTATTGTATACCCTATTCTATTCTATAGTCTATACTATTGTATACCCTACTCTATTCTATAGTCTATACTATTTACAACTACTCACCTCTCCTGCAAGGTCCCACGATGATCCTCCAGGTCCTCGCAGGACTTCTCTTTCATGCGATGCATGCGCAGGACCTCCATTTCGGCACTTAGAAAATTTTAGGTCCTGGCATGAAAAAACACTGTGCATTCCCAGTGTGTTCATGCCGGACCTGGAGTCAGCCGCGTCGCTCGGACAGGTAAGTCCTGTTTTCGATTTTTTTTCTTTTCTTTTTTTTTCTTTTCTTTTTTTTATTATGCTAATTGTTTTTATATATATAAAAAATGCATTTTTTTATTAAAAAAATTTTTTTTAAAGTTAAACATTTTTTGGGACCCAATCAGCTTAATTTAAGTGAGACCCAGGTTGAAAAACCCGGGTTTCACCATTCACACTGGCGGCAACCCCGGTCTGACAAGGGAATAACCATGCAATTATCCTGTATCTGATTCCCAGGTCATTAGACCCGGGTTGCAGCCAGTGCACCCCTTCACATTGAGCCCCGACCCGGGTTGTCAGGGCTTGCCCCGGCAATACCCCGGGTTTTTGGCTTAGTGTAAACAGGGTATCAGTGAGATTTCTTCTTCTGCTAGATGCCAATGATGCATTGAAATGTACATTTTCTTCCAGGGAATGTTTGCTCACAGGCTTCTTGATTTGACGTTAGATTAGAGTTATGGAATAATCGATGCATTTAGCCATTTGTTGGAAAAACATAAAAACAAGTTAATGATTGCTTTATGTTTGTCTCGTGTCACTTCTGTGTCATTTATATGACGGTTTTCAGTAAAGATTGTCAGCAAGTGTTTATCTTGCTGTATTAGGTAGGCTGCACAGTGTTTCTGATTATTGTTCCTGTAAAATGTGTGTCTAATGCCTTCTTCTATCACTAGTGTTCAATACTTTCTTTATTATTATTCATTATTGTTATCATTTCACAGAATATTTGTCTATCTATAGGGAGACAGAACTACTGGATTTAAAAGGCAGGAGCTGGGTAAAAGTCCCAGAGTTCTGTCATGCAGCCCTGTTCCGGGTCTCTGGGCTGGTCAGTCTGGGAACATGTTTATTACAAACACACCTGTGTGTGCTGCTTAAAGGGGTTGTAAGGCATTCAGCAGGTTTCTCCCATTGGAAGTCAGTGAGGCAAGAGGCCTCTGGAGAGACCACACAGACCAGATACAGCCAGGGAGGCTGTGTTTGTGAGCTGGACACAAGGTCCACTCACCATAGACAGGGATTGTCTCTTCTATTAGTTAATGGCCAGACAGGCCCAGGATTTATTTTTATGAGTGTTTTTTTGTGTGCTGCTGAATTTGTGTGCCAATAACAAACACCCCCTTATTTGTATCATATCTGCAATGATGTCTGATTATTTTTTTGCTGCTTAAACAGAGATTGTGCTTGTGGTTACCTAGGAAATGGCAACCTAAATCCCTGATTTTGCAACAATAGCAATTACCATATAATTTACATGTATGCATTATCACATTTAGAACACCCCTGGGGGCTGATTCAGAGTTGTACTTAACACCTTTTTTTAGGTGCAAGCGTAGACCTGAGCAATACCATGTTGAACTGCAACTGAAACCAGAATTAGAATTAAGACATAAGGTTTTTTTTTAGCTTAACTCATATTTTACAGAATAAACAAACTATGTGGTATTTGAGTTATGTGCAAAAGTAAAGTAATTTCCCTGCATGCAAAAGATTTTAAATTCTTTAACACCCCTTACTTTGAAAAATGGTTTAGCAGAGCTGTACACTTGCACCTAAAAAAAAAAGTGTAAGTGAAACTGAATCAGTCCCTTAATGTGTAAAAGCATTCACAAGTAAAATATTGAAATACTTAATTTTTGGCTCCATCTAGTGGTTAAGTAAGATAACTAGAATTTTCAATATGAGAATGAAGGGTGAATTGTGTTTCAAACCCTCCAACATGATTCCTTCCATTAGGTACAATATACTCCACACCTGAGCTTCTAACTGTCACTCACCTAGTTTGAATTACTTAACTGATATTTAAAATTTGTCTCTTCAACAAAGTTGGTTACCATAGTAACTGACAGTTGGAAACTGAGGAGCAGAGTTGGAGTGTATGGTGTTTCTTAAGAACAATTCAAAGTCAATGGTGCCAGTAGCACTAAGGAATTCAAAAGCTGTTTGGATCACAATAAATAGAATTTTACTAACTCATTGCCTTAAGCAAAGATGTGAGAGCCTTTTTTAGCATATACGAATATCTTTTAAACATATGCATATAAATGTACGTGATGATGAGTTGTATGCAATTTAGGCAAATGCCATGTTGGACCTGATTCAGAGCTGCGCTTCCGTCTATTTTTCAGACGGAAGCGCAGAGAAAATGGCCACTGCGCATGCCCAGATCGGGAGCGCGCACAGCATCCGACTGGGCTGCGCCTGTGGAGGAATATTTAAATGAGAAAAGAGTTGCTTTTCGCTAGTAGAACTACTGGTGCAAGCATGCCCATGAATGACAAGGCATGCTTGCTCTAGTAGCACTACTATCGGCAGCATGCCTTGCCACAAAAACCTTACTGTGCCCTTGCAAAATATAAAAAAAAACGGCCCAAGTGTCCCCCTATAATAATAAAAGTAAAAAGAATGTAAACGCCCCGTCCCTAGTCCCTATCATTAAAATAATTTCAGTGCCCACATAGGAAAAGTAAAAACATATGTGCCCCTATAAAAAATAAAAATGAAAACAATGTGCCCGTTACAAAATATTTTTTTTTTAAATGGCCAAAAAATGCCCACATAAATATAAGAAAAAATATACTTACCTGCTCTGATGGGGGTCCAATGATGTATCCTTTTATTCCGGGGGTGGTCTTGGCAAAATAAAAAATGCACAGGACATCCTGGCGCTAATGACAGGTCTTCTGTCATTGCGGTCTATTTATACCCTTTGGGCACTGTAAGAATTATCGAGAGAACGAGAATTCGGGCCGATCTTTATTTATTTAATACAGTTCGGTCGCAGCGGGGTAGGTGGCAGAAGGGGTTAATTGGTTTGCATTCAGCAAACCAATTTAAAACCATGCCGTGTGGTCGGAGCAATTATAGCTTCGACTGCTTTTTTTTATTTTTTTTTTTTTTTTAAAAACGACCAATTACGCAGGCGGGTGTTAATACGGCCAATTCAGAGGTGCGTGTTTCTGAAGAAACACGCACCTTTGAATAGAACATTTTAGCGGTTGCGACTTGCGCATCCGCTAAAACTCTGAATCAGGTCCGTTAAGTACAAGGCCAGTACAGGGCTTATATACATTTGCCTGCAATGATTAATTTAAGCTGATCCCATCTGCTAGTAATAACACACATTACAGGTGCTTGGTGGACAAAAATGAACACATAGGTCGTTATTGTATCGCACATTATAAACATACCTTTGTCAACAAAAAATACTCACATCTATACATCAGTCCCAGGAATTAAAAGAATGAAAATGACTTTTTAACAGTAATTTGATCTTTTTTTTGCAGTTGCAGCCATTCTCCTTTCAACAAACAAAGAATTTATTTACTGACAATTTAACAATCTATAAATACTGATGATGTCATTTTTATTGAGAAATATTGCTCCTGCTAGTGCTAGACACACCCATGGGTGCAGTTATGCACAGGACACACCCCTTTGGTTATACAGGACACACCCCCTTAGTGCAAAACATTGCTATTGCTATCACAATCTCACTATGATATTAAAATGCTAAAGTTGGCAATCATGATTTACTCTGAAAAATATATATTCATTTTTTTAAGGAATCTGCAACTGGAATGCAAAATGTGAGATCTTATGGTACTTAAAGTAAAATTATTTATCAAATATACAAGTTCATTTAATGTGTATATCAAATGACCTTCTTGACCTACCTACAGGAGATGGGATTCTGATAATCAGTAACTATCAAAGTTCTTTGTATGTCCCATATTGATTCACGAAGGAGAAAGATTGTTTTATATTGCAGAGTTCACGATGTCTACAATGAGAGTTCTTAGGGATTCTTTGCACCATTTATCATTTTTAATGTGCCATACAGCGGTATCTTTTCTTGTCTCCTCTCTTTTTTTTTAATACACTGGAGCTTCTGCATCAATGGGAGCACAGGTATACAGGAGAATCAGTACTACCCAGGGTAAGATACAGAATCAAATTATAAGGGCAAACTGAGGACATAGTGGTTGATCCAGACCTAAGTGTTTGTTACGTTTCATTGCATAGAGTATTAATGCTAGCGTATTTTCTATGCACCCCCCTCGCTTGTACGTAATTTGTCCATTTTACGCTTCCCAAACCCTACCTTAACTTTTCAAAGCATAACTACTGACTGGCTTCACATACGTAAGTGACTAAGCACACCCATACTGTACGATTTAAATGCCTCACCCCGCCTCCGAAGCGTAATTTTGGGTGTCGTATGGCTGTCACGCCCCTTCGTTAGTAGTTACGCTGTTGATATGTGGCTGGTACGTACATTCAGAGTTATGTGGTGTAAAATCTGCCATGCGCAGTAAATACTAAATGCGGTATTGTGTGTCTGTGTTCCGTGCAGAAAACATATGAGATACACATGGTGGGTGTGCATGTAAATTATACAGTAAGGGCTGGCTTTAGCCTATACGTATGATCTATTCCGCACAAACTGAGTTTCATGTGGAATACTTAATATATACTTAATTATATACTTAATTATTAGGGCTGGATCTGGTCCATGTTTTTTTATACTAAGATCTTATCTTAATCTTATCTAATTAAGATTTTATTATTTGAATTGTAAGAATGACTATCGGAGAGGGCCACTTTGCAGGATAGTATTGGAACATAGGACCTGATCCTCAGTTGCGCATGGTCGGAAGACCGATGCGCACCAAACATTTGAATACGTGCGTAAGTTGGGCATCCGCGCACAAAAAACTAAACCTTGAATAACACGCAACTCATACAAAATAAGCACATTTGTAAGCGCTTAAAAGCTAACGACCAATTGATAAACTATAATCAAACGCAAGCGATTGTTGGCATTGCGCTTACACGTCTATCCACGCGCATACATTCAATTCATGTTTTTTTTTTTGGTTTTTTTTTTACATTGCTGTTTAATGTTTCCCATAGCCTAAAAATAGTTGTATTTCAACACAAACTAATTTTTTTTCTTGTGTACTTATTGAAACCAGATATTTGTAATTTATTTATCATTTTTATTTGTCATTTGTTTATATTTTGTTTATTTAAACATTTTAAACTGCTATACAATCCACACCCATCAAAAAAATATTTAACAAAAAAAACACACACAATGATTTGTGTAGCAATAATATTTAAAATATTTTGCAGTTGTGTCATTTATTCAACAATATCCTCAACAAGAAGTGCAGCTTCCCCAACACTTTCAGCAATGTTGCTCCTTGTTGGCAAATCTGTAAAAAAAATTAAAAATTATACAAATATAAATAAATGTATGAACAACGGATGTAAAAATTAAAAGTTATTAAAAAAAAACTACTATAAATAAATGTTTTTCAAGGAAATACATCAACATCTCTATTTTACCTTCAAACCTTCAAGCTGGTGTGCTTGAGCAAAAACAAAAAAAACACAAAGATACCTGGGAGTTTGTTTGCGCATGCGCAGTAGCGGATTTGCACAACGCATCCGTCTGTTTTTGCACGGATGCGCAACTGAGGATCAGGTCCATAATGTTATACTACTAATCACTTATCAACTGTATATTTTTTACTTTCATACCATACTAGCTGGGAAATCTCGCAATATTTGACACAGGGGAAAGTTAACCAGAATTTCATTAGCAAATTTTGAATTTCCTTGATAGAGCTATGCAATAATGTGACTTTGGTCTATATAGAAAATGTACTCTTGCTAACAGCAGGGGTGTATCTATGGGTCCAGTGCCCCTGGCAAAGTAAGGGACTGTTGCCCCCTCCCATTACCCATTTACTCAGTACTCCAATCATGTGCCTCCAGCCTCCCCCAGTACTCCCATTATGTGCCTCCAGCACCTCCCCCAGTACTCCCATGATGTGTCTCCAGCACCTCCCCCAGTGTCCCATCATGTGCCTCCAGCCCCCCCCTCCCCCGCGGCTAGAATTGAAGTCTCGCGGTCTCAGAGAAGCCTGTGACCGCAGGTATCCTAGCAATCAGCCAGAACCTCATTTTAAAAGCATCCAGCCGCACCCTGACTCCAGACCAGCGCTGCACTAGGCGACACTAGCTCTTAGCTATGGGTGCCATCATCAGAAGGCAGGTGCCATTCTGGCCAAGGGGTAGATATGTCTCTGGCTAGAAGACAGGAATTTTTGACATATTTTTCTTCCAACTTGAGTCAGACACAATATGTTGCATAATATAACTGATCAGTAAATAAAAGCTATATATATCAGTAAATAAAAATGTTGAAGCTCACAACAGCATTGCATCATGACCGCCTTTTCTTGCTAATTCTTCTTAGTGTCTAGTCATTGAGAGATCCTAATTGGCAGCCTTTAGTTAAATATTGAAGTTAGAATTAGCAAGGTTTGGTTTTCAACTGCCATTAGTTGCTGCAGCCAGAGGTATTACAAGCTTAAATCCTAAAGTGCTGGTTGACGTAAATAAAGCCAGACAAGCCATAATATAAATAAAACACATATGTAAGTGTTCTTGATGATAAATGAAATGTGTTTTCCATGTCACGTCCAGAAAGATATTGGTTCACAGTTCTTCGAATAAGATCTAGGGCCAGATTTACTAAGCTGTGGGTTTGGAAAAATAGAGATGTTGCCCATAGCAACCAATCAGATTTTAGCTGACATTCTCTAGTATGTAATATGAAAGTAAGAGCTAGGATCTGATTGGTTGCTATAGGCAACATATCCACTTTTCTAAAACCGCAGCTTAGTAAATCTGGCCTCTAGAGCTAAATCATTAAACACCACTTTAGTGCTAAAAGGAACTGGAAAACTGCATTGTTACAGAAGAAAGATTCCCCTTCATAGAACACATTCTTCATCATACAGAAGCCTGAAGATGTAAGGAAAGAAATCTAAACATACATTGAATCATCAAAGCAACTAAATGTCAACAATCTGCATTGCTAGATCTTATAGAAGAACATTTATTCTAATGGAGCAATCAATGCAAAAAATATTCAGACCACGTAAAGAAAATACGTAAGGACATAGGGGTAGATCCAGAACTCCGCTTGCAATACGTTTACTCGTGTAGCGTACTTTCTATATACTCCCCTTGGCACAACTCTTGAATGTGAGTATTTTGTCCGAGATCCGCTCTCCAAACGCTACCTTAACTTTTGCCCACGTAACTGATGTCATCTGCTCACATACGTATGGGCAACACGTATTTACGCAGCTAAGCACGCTCACAAGCGTTGTTCTGGATCTGGCCCATAGAGTCCTATCATTAAGTATCCTCTTACTGCATACTTGCCCTACCAGAATGTCCAGGAGACTCATTACCTTCCTGCTTTTGACCCACAGAGGGGTTTGATGATATGTATTGTGCCATCAAGTCTCATCACCATGTTTCAATGCTGTTATTAACAGTCTTGTGAATAAAGGTTCAAGGTATAATATTGTGGACTTCCTACTTCACAGATCTGTGATACACAGCTGTATGTAAAACGTTGGAAAATATTGCTCTGTAGGTTAACACGCAACTCCTATTGTTAAAATACATTTTTTTTAAACAGACAATAGGCTGGATCCAGACTTAAGAAGGAACTTGAAATTAAGAGAAGAAAGTTACTCCTGGGCAAAACCATGTTGTTTTAAGAAGATTCTTAAGTGTGAATCAGGTCCTTAATTTCAAGCTCCTTCTTAAGTCTGGATCCAGCCCAATGAGTCTACATCAGAGTCAGGTTTATCTCTGATTGTGACCTGTGACACTTCAGCATTGATTCCACATTGGACCTTTTTTTGTTAAAGCATGCTCTTCTCCCCTGGCTCTTTCACACTTATTAAATATAGCAGTGTCATATTTTAGAATGCAGAAGAGATAATTGTCACTTTTTTCAGAGTGTCCCTCTCTCTTTATTTCTTTATATAATGGAGACACCACTGAGCATGTGCTAGGCAGTCTAGGGGTGTGGGTCCCTGCAAAGAACGGCCCTATTTCGATAGGGCCGTTCTCTCCTAGCAAGTTTCGAGGCATAACAATCAATCCCCGGAGCACCAAACATGGTGCTCCAAAAGGTAACCCTAAAAACTACCCTAACACTAACCCCCCTTTCTCCATAGCCTGACCCCAATACTCCCTTCTCTATAGCCTAACCCTAAGACCCCCCTCCCCATAGCCTGATCCGGCCCCTTCCCTTCTATGGCCCTAACCCTAAGCCTCCCTTCCCTAACTCTAGAAGTCCCCAGGGAGGTTACTCACCTCTCCGGAGCCATCAGCGGCGGGTCTGGCGGTCTGTTGCGAAAATGAATGGGTGAGTATGCTGATCGGCACACTCACCCATTCAAAAAATAAATCCTAAAAAGGCTGCATATTCAAAGTAGAGACAGCCGAAAAGGAACCGTCTCTATTTCTATTTCTGAAAGCAGCCCATCGTACCAGGGACTGCAGCCAGTCTACGAGCAACTGTGCTTTTCTAGGATTTTAGTACCACGGTTTTGGATTCATTTATTTATTTATCTTCAACACCACTGAGCATAACTTTTTTAATGCTGGATTTGGCAGTCCCCACCCCTGTCACCCCCCTCTCTCACGCGGACTATACGTGACATACATTGCCATTAGACAGCCTTAACCCACCCATGAGGATCAGTGGTCTGCTGATACGCACGAAAACACTAAAACCCACCCCCACTGTAAAATTGAAATGCCCCCACACACATATCACAAAGTTTAGGTGGGAGGGATACGCTGCCCTGTCAGATGGTTTTCCAGGCACACAGAACTAAGATCCTGCTGGAGATCCTTAGCAAAGCATATGTCAGGCACATGTACGCCTCCATTCAGACACTTTGCGTGCGTAAATCGGGTGTCAGAGGCAGCAGGTCAGGATCTGGTCCTAAGTATGCAAGACGAAAGAGAGAGTGAGAGGGAGACTCTTTATTATTTGTCCTGCATCCATGTCTGCCTCTTTATTATTTGTCCAGCCTCCATGTCTGCCTTTTTATTATTTGTCCAGCCTCCATGTCTGCCTCTTTATTATTTGTCCAGCCTCCATATCTGCCCCTATTATATGTCTGTCCCTTTATTATTTTTCCAGCCATCCATATCTGCCCCTTTTTTTATTATGTCCTGCCATCCATATCTGCCCCTTATTATTATGCCCAGCCATTATGTCCAGACATCCATATCTACAACCTTAATGTTATTTACAGCCTCCATATCTGCCCCTTTATTATTATGTCCAGCCATCCATATCTGGCCCTTATTGTTATGTCCAGCCATCCATATCTGGCCCTTATTGTTATTTCCAGTCATTCATATCTGGCCCTTATTATTATGTCCAGTCATCCATATCTGCAATCTTATTATTATGTCCAGCCATCTATATCTGCCCCTTTATTATTATGTCCAGCCATCCATATCTGCCCCTTATTGTTATGCCCAGTCATCCATATCTGCCCCTTTATTATTATGTCTGCTGCACCTTTGATTTATTATTAAATAGGAGCCCTGTATTATCAGTAGTGTTCTATAAAAAAAAACCCTGTTGCATACAATGGCACGGCTTTAAAAAAAAACCAAAAAAAAAAAAACAACAATTTCCCAAGAGTCTACTCTCTCAGGACAAGTTGTAAAGCGAGTGGGACAGTGGGACCGTTTCCTGAAAGTGGGACTGTCCCGAATGAATTGGGACACTTGGGAGGTATGCATCAGGTGTAGCATGTTTTCATAGATATAACTAAATCAACCACAAGATGGCAATATATAGCAGAAAGGCCAAAGACAATAGACCTGATTCAGACTGCCGAAAAGGGGCGATTTCCAATCACTAGGACTGGAAAATAGCCACTTTTTGTGAATGCGCACCAGATGCAGACTTCCGTACCTTCTGTGGTTTTTACGGGGCAGGTGCAAACTCTAGGAGGAGGGATGCTAATTATACAGTGCAGGTGTTCCCCATGCACTCTAATCTGTACATTGGTTGAGATCAAAGAACCTCCAGACATGGGCACATGCATGCAGTCGCAAACAATAACATGTGCTCACAGGTATTTCATCTTATGATTCTGCTTAGTAATTTCTCCATACAGTATTTCTATACAAGCGCAATGTATGTTATAATAAATAGTGGGTTTTATGTACTAAAACATATGTTTTACCTTTTCAGAAAGTACCAAGGAACTATAATCCACCATTCAGTATTAGAATGTCATATTACTATCATGTTTAGTCTTATTGTGTAGCTTCACAAGTTATGAACAAAACTTTTCTCTTCCTAAGAAGGTTAGAAAAAGTGTTACGGTACCCCGAGATTACCAGGACTATGGACCGGGGTGACCGTGAGTAGTAGTTAGATTTGTTGCAGTACTCAGATTTTACCCGTGGAGGAACCAGAGTGACTTGCATGGGAGAGAAAGATCGAGTAATTCCCCAAAAGGACATTACCTGATTTTGGACCGAGTATTCGCTAGAGCCCCTGATGGTAGGGATAGACTGGAGCTGGTAGGAGCCCGTCAAGGTAAGCACCCAATAGGCATAAAGCAATGTGCCTGAAGCAGAGCGCGTGCTAACTGGGAAGCCACGCTATAGCAGGTAACCAGGGACGCTGTAACGAGGGAGACCGTCGGCTGGGGATTCCCCTGCACGCGCCGAACAAAGCAGGTAAGCCGGGCAGCGGGGAAGAGATGCGGCAGCGGCCGAACGCTGTGTAACACATAGGTTGTATCTGGTGTCCTACGGAAGCAGATAATACACATGGATTATAGTATAATAGTGCACAGTGTCACTTGGTATAAAAAGGGGACAAAAGCTTTTAAGGTATATAAATGAAAGGCGAAAAACAAAAGAGGGTATCGTAAGGCTCAAAACGGAAAGCGGAATTCTTATTGAGGGTGAAAGGGCTATGGCAGATCATCTTAACAAGTATTTCTGCTCAATATTCTCAAAAGAAAGAGAGGGGAAGGGTCCACTATTGAATGGGAAGACTATTAATACAATGGGGGCAATTACTACTACTTTCACTGAGGAGCAGGTATTAAAGGAACTTTCAAAATTGAAAGT
>WWET01001451.1:346013-365577 GCA_011038615.1 Limnodynastes dumerilii
TTCAAAAGAAAAGGTGTAATAGAACACGAGGGCATGGATATAAACTGGAGGGTGGTAGATTCAAAGGAAATGTGCGGAAAAATTACTTCACTGAAAGGGTGATAGATAAGTGGAATATTCTCCCATCTGAGGTGGTTCAGGCCAATACAGTAGAACAGTGTAAACATACTTGGGATAAATATAAGGATATCCTAAATTGTAAACTAAATTGAGGGTAAATAGGGTCTAGGGTCAGTATAGTTTTGAATAAATAAATGGGCAGTTTGGATGGGCCATGTGGCTCTTATCTACCGTCACTTTCTATATTTCTATGTTTCTATAATACATTTGTAATGTTGAAAGTATATGCTTGCATAGGGTAATTAACATACGAGATAGGCCAAGTAGAACTTGTTTGATATACTAATTACTACGTACTGGGGTGAAACAATGGAAAAAGCAACAGCCTGTGACCAACAGGTTTCTGGATTGTCCTGAGAAGCTGACCAGCCTTGAACCACAGATGTTATCAAATTATTTACTCTTTTATGACATCACTGTCCCTTTGATCTGAAATGTGTATTTATGTGCACCCCTGGTTTAGATCAGGGGGTGCTCTGTATAGAATGCCCTACCATCAGTACTGATGGAGCATGTTGGTTGTAACTATGTTCGGGTTTGACATTTAACTCTTTCCTTGTCTAATAAATCTTATAGTTTATTGGTACACAATTGAGTTTGGATCAGAGCTTCATTATTTTAGTTCTCATTCCACACACACAGTATTCGGTCTCCTAACAAAGAGTGCTTTCGGTGAGTAAACAACACTGTTGTTTTTATTTGCTTTGTGTTAGATGACCGAATACTGCGATCATACTGTAGGGATGCAGAATTGAATTTCGGGACATAGAAGGTAAAAATGTGTGCGATTTGATCTCTGTTGTTTTTTTTAGTAGTGCTCATACTTGCGTTGCGATCATTTAAATGTGCGTACACATGTATTTGCCTTTGTTTTGCCATAGTAGCTTTATAATGATTTTTGTTTTAAGTAAATGTAGACTATAAAAAACTGCCATATTTTGGTATTCCTCTAGTGAATGTGTTTATACATTTTTTTTAGGAACGTGATATTGTGGTATTGTGGCTTTTTGTCCATTATACGGAGGATACAGTGTATCTCAAGCCTTAATTAGAGCATTAATGTATTACTTCTAGTATCTAGTGAATTTTTCTGGAACCTAGGGTGAGTTATATGTTTAGGATTGTCTTTTGTTGAAATCGAATAGACTTCTTTCAGTGTGTAAAGTAAATTTTTACTTTATTTAGAAAAAAAGGTCATTGCCATGAGCAGTTGTAGAGATAGTTAAACTAGTTGTGAACTGGTTTTCCCCGAGTAGTTAAACTAGTTGTGAACTGGTTTTTCCCCATTTGCAGAGCAGTCGTGTGTGTTAAGTCCACATTAGGTGTTGAATAATTGACAGAGTAAATAAAAGGTAACGCAAGTTGGATAGGTTCTGATAGCGGATACTGACTAACAAAGGTGTACGCTGTATTGCTGGTCATTTTGCATTTCTGGGTCAGTAGCATTGCGTGCGCTATTGTGTACAATTTGTCCTTGGCTGTTTGATGAATTTTCACCATGATCAGTGGACTTTCACGACAGGGGGCCCTCAAGGGGTATGACAAGTGGACCATACTCAAAGATTGGGTGGAAAATGCCGCTGGGTTCGGTTATGTATATTATATTCAGGAAGCGTGTTGATGTTGCAATAGAGTATTGCCAAAGTGTGTTTAAATGATGAGCAGACAGCATGTGAGGTTCTTTATAATTATGGTAGTGTTGCTGAAAACATCCTCACAGATGTTCGTCTCCAAGGGGTAGATCCAGAACTACGTTTGCCGTACGTTTATTCGCGGAATGTATTTTCGTGCGCGTAAATTCGTTACACTCCTCTCGGCACACCCCTTGCACGGACGTATTTTGTCAAGATACGCTTTCCAAACCCTACCTTAACTTTTTCCAACGTAACCGCAGTCATACGCACACGTACGTATGGGCTGAACGAATTTACGCAGCTAAGCACGCCCATACTGTACACTTTAAATACCACCCCCCGCCTACTTCACGTATTTCAGACGTAATTTGGACTAACGTAAAATCGGCATGCCCACACGTAAGTATTTACGTGACACATACGTGAATGGCCCATACGTTCACAATTATGCTACGTTAATGTGCGTATTTTCTATGGTGCGCATGCGCAGTGTGTACAAAACAGCGATTTTACGTCTCAGCCACGCGTAAATTCGCTCCGAGGCGTAGTTCTGGATCAGGCCCCAAGTGTGTAAAATTAAATCTCATAAAAAGTGAGAAAAAGCATAATAAAATGTTTTGCACTGTAGCAGAAGAAAGGTAAGGAATGGCGCTAATAAATTGTGGGCGGAACAAAAGCTGTGAATCTCTGCGCAGGTGACAGATTGTGCATGCAAAACAAGTGTGTGTTTTTGTGTTACTCTGTCTCTGTGTTAATAATAATGGGGTAGATCCAGAACTACGTCCGTCGTAGTTCTGGATCCAGCCCAATGTCTGTCTGTTTGAAAGGTATTTTTACTTGTAGCTAATGAATTTTGAAATCTGGTAGTAAAAAGTAATGTTATGTAATATTGCAACTGGTGTTAAAGAATTTGCTGAAACAATATTGGTAAAACTTAAAAGTTTTTTTTCATTTACCCAGTGATTGGAGTTATCTCAATGTAAATTTTATTTAGTGCTTTTGAAATGTAAATTAACAGGAGGAAATACAAGACAAAAGCCTCTCTGCCTAGAAAGTCAGAGTGTTTAAGAAGACTGAGAGGATTGCAAACAATGGGAATTATAAGATTGGCATAAACATGGAGCCAATGGAGCTATAACACGTACACGCATCTAAAACATTATGCGTTTGCACGTAATGATACGTGTAGTTGTATTTAAATAACATATAAATAAATACCACTCCATTGCGCCATACTCCTCTGCTGCAAATTCACCCCTGGAGAGTCCACCTCCACATAAAAACAAACTTAGGGACTGAATACCGCGCTGAGGGAAAATATAAACCTTAAATTAAGAACATGGGCATACAGGTGTATATCTAAAGAACCAAATTCAATGTCCATAAGGTATAAAAAATTATCTAAATGAATATCTGTATAGTCCAAATATTCCTTTCTTCTTTAAAGAAACTCCCATTAATGATACGAAATAAAAAAGAGAAAATAACTATTAAGACCAATTGTGTAAAATGTATAGCTTTACTTCAATAAATATAGCATATAAAAACATACACAGTAAAAACACTTATAAACAGCAACAATGTTAACAGGCAACCATATGTGTCACTACTCACTACATCTATGCCTTATGTGGCCCAACAGTCAAGCTCATACCGATGAAACGTAGTCAAACAGAGTCCTCAATCAGAAGTGCACAACGTCTGGACATGCAAGGTGGAGAAAACCGGGGGACAACTGCAGAGACCGCCAACGGGAGATCGGCTCGTGAGACCAAACATAGGAAACTCCTTGATGCATTTTGGGCCATGCCCTTGCTCAAAAGACAAATTTTTTTTGCCTTAAATTATAATCTCTGAGTCTGCAGGGTAGTAATTTGTTAGCAATAACTTGGTGCCACTTAAACTAACCGGAAAAACCCTGGATTTTAATTGCTGGCAGATTAATGAGTTTATAGATAGTATCAATTATGACATGTAATTGTAGGATGACCTGTTTAGGTATCAGATAAGGAACTAATGTTTAGGAATATGGCATTGTAACAGCAAACACAATTCAAGCTATTTTAACAGCTGTCATTTGAGTGTGTTATGGAAATCAAAGTAACTTGGTGAATTGTCAAAAGGTCGTACTCAAGGTATAAATAATATTGATTGTTACAGAAGAATAAATGACCACAAAGTAAATGAAATATTTCTATGGGTATAAAATAGAGTTCCGTGGAAATCATGGTATAATCTCTAACGTGTGATGAGGAAGTAGGATGAAATAATCCTCTGGCCAAATATGAATCTCAAGGTTATGAGAATGGGTATGTAAACTATTTATAACTACAGGTACATTCCCTAATCTTATAACTGTAACAAGAAAAAAACAGGCTGTGCTTCTAATCAAATATATGAAATGTGTGCAAGTTTATATATAAATGAAGAATGCTGCCAAGAAACAAAGTGACCACTGTGTAACTACAAGGAACAAAAAAAGGTCTGGTGCTCCAAACATACATTATATAACACTATGTGTCAGTAAATACATAAAAAGGAGGTTTAGTTCACAATTTAGCTATATTGGGTTAAACTCACCTGCCGAGCATCAAGACACCTCCTGTACGTAAGTCCCTATCCATTTGCTATATGTGTACTCAGGAGGTCTGTATAAAGACACTCCCGCCATTTGAAAAGTGTGCAGTGGCCATATTAGGGAGGGGTCAGGCTCCCAAAGTAAAACAAGTAACAGTAACAAGAAAACATAGACTGCGCTTCTAGTCAAATATATGAAATGTGTACCAGTGTATATATAAATCTTATAACTGGTGGTCTAATATTAATTTAGAAGCAACACATATGTGATCACTCTGTGTTAAGGTCTAATATTAATTTAGAAGCAACACATATGTGATCACTCTGTGTTAATCTGCAGGAGAAAGAAAAATGACTTATTTATGACTGTAATTAACCTTAAGCGTAAGCTTTATTTTTTGATCCAATTTCTGAATTTAATAAAAGATAGTTATGGGTACTATCAAAGGGTGGGCTGTGGAAGTCAAATAAAAATATAAAAAAATAAAATAATAAATAAATATTATAGGACAATATAGTGTAATAGGTGTATTGGTTGACAACTGCCAGGCGTGGGCACATGCATGCGGTGCTTAGTAATAAAAGGGTTTTCTTCATATTTCTATACAAGGACAATGTATGTTATTAATTTACTAAAACGTTTCACCTTTTCAGAATGTACCAAACAACTATAATCCACCATTCAGCGTTAGAATGCCATATTACTGGTATGTTTAGGCTTATTGTATAGCTTGTTATGATGTAATGATAATGTTATGCTCTAATAACACATTGCATAAAGCATTCACAAGTTATGAACAGTAATAGATTTACTAAAACATATGTTTCACCTTTTCAAAAAGTACCAAGCAACTATAATCCACAATTCAGCATAAGAATGTCATATTACTATCATGTTTAGGCTTGTGTAGCTTGTTATTATGGGCAGATAATGTTATGCTCTAATAAGAGATCGTATTAAGCATTCATAAGTTTTGAACAGTAATATATTTCTAATGTTGAAAGTATATGCTTGTATAGGTTAATTAACATACAAGATAGGCCAAGTGGAAGTTGTTTGATATGCTAATTACTATGCCATGGGATGAAACAATGAATAAAGCAACAGCCTGGGACCAACAGGTTTCTTGAATGTCTCGAGAAGCTGACCAGCCCTGAACCACAGATGTTGTCATATTATTTACTACCATCAGTATTGATGGGGGTCCGTAGTTACACAGCTGTAGCGAAGACTGCACGCCCCCTGTACTGGTCACTGTTGGTAGTAAATCTGGACACTTACATGTCCAGATTCCTACCTTAATTTCTACGACTAGGTTTGTGGCCATTATTAGCAGCAACTGCAGATAACAGACATGTGCAGGCTATGCATGTTGCAAAGGCCTGCAGAGAATGATTCCTACAGCGGTAATGGAACAGAACAGTGAGGGCCAGCTGAAGAGATAGTAAGACCTCACATGTTGCCACCACTAGTGGCATGTAACAGAGGCATAGTGTTACTATTGGCTACATAAGTGGCTATAATATTATTCAGAGGACAAAACCAAGAGAAAACACAGTGGAATAGTTTATAAACCATTGAGCAATTCGACAAGGAGCAAATGTACCAGAAACTGAGCAGAAATTGCATAAAAAGTTAAATACATTCTCCCAATAAAACATATAAGAGAATAAATGCTGGTTGTATAAAATTTCATTAATACGAATGCAAATATTTCAGTTATCCCATAGAAAATAGAAAAGTAGATACGTATCAATGTCTGGAGGAGCTGGAACGATTTAATACAATACACGGGAACTTTCAAGCTTAGGCAACGTGAAAGAAGCAGTAGCAGGTAAGGAGTGACTATACTCCTAGGTAAGATGGTTAATCAGTAAAAAGTTATACATCTCCTGTAAATGCTCCTACAGTTTGTAAGCAGCAAAGATTGTCCACACCACGGGTGTCCACCTCATAAGCAGCACTGATAACAAAGAGGAAAAGATGGCACCAATAATTGGCAATCAATGGTTATAGCAGTTATACAGGGGAAATACAAATAAACATTTTGTAAGACCTCTATGTGTGTATAGAGTTATACTGCTATGTTTTATTTTGTTTTTGTTTTTATATTTTTATCAGAAACAGTAAGAGTTTCTCCCACATAGCAGTTCTGGATGTTTTAAGGTACGGGTCTGTGTGTAGTGGTGATATTAGGGTGGGTACACACTGGGACTTTTTCAACAGATAATCTTTCCAATATCACAATAAAAAAGACCGTTTCACCAGATATGTTACCAGTTTGTACTGTCCAAAGATGCTCAAAAATCTTTTGAAATCATCTGTAGTCTTTTGATTTGATCTATAGAAGCTCCTAATATTCCAGATCAACGATGGAAAAATATCTTTTGATTTTGCAAGTGTGTACTGTGTCTATTAGGAGATATTTGGACAATACACACTGGCGTTTGATTGTGTGATTGGAAAGATTATCTGCTGAAAAGCCCAAGTGTGTGCCTTGCTCTGTATGTGGTCAAAAGTTTCTAAATCTGGATTTGGGGGATTACATTATTACAGATTTGTACACATTCACAGTGTATAAAAGTCTGCAATCCACATTTTATTATTTATTTAGTAACAGGTTATTTAGTGCCATCAAATTACATAGCGCTTTACAATTTTAACAATCATAACATGACTGGATAGCAACAGAAGGACTGGAGAGGTAAGAGGACCCTGTCCGCAAGCATACATTCTATAGGATATTGGGGATTGGTGCATAAGATCAAGTGCTCTATATTACACAGTGGAGCAGCCAGTTTATATGGTAAAAGTGTTTAGTGCTCTGTATGATCCAGTTACACTCTAGTGTTAATAGAAGGAATTAAAGGAATTTTAGTATGGAAGGAAAAAATGTCCAAGTTTGTTAACAAATATAGAGTAGACAAAGGTTAAGAAGTAGATTGAAGAATTTGTTGAGCTTCTCTGAATATGTGAGTTTTAAGGGAGTGCTTGAAAGTTTGCAGAGTAGAGGATAGTCTTAATGGGCAATTAAGGTTGTTCCAGAGAGTGTGTGCAGACAGGAAGAAGGGAATCAGAACATTTTCTTTAGAGTATAGGAGAGATGTATGTTCTGTTAAGATCTGGGAGAGCGAGTTAGGATATAGCTTGATATAAGTGAGGATATGTATGTGGGTATAGTCTTGTTCATGGCTTTGTAGGTTAGTAAAAGGATTTTGTATTTGATTTTATAAAGTACATGCAACCAATATAGAGATTAAAAAAAGTGGACCAGCTCCATAACAGCGTTTTGCAAAAAAAAAACATCTAGCTGCTGCATGCAATATAGACTTTTGGTTAATTTTATAATGGGGAATCCAATAAGGAGAGCATTGCTATAGTCAGTGCAGGAAATGATTAATGCATGAATGAGAGTTTTTGCAGTGTCTTGTTTGAGATATTTGCATATTCTGGAAATGTTTTTAGATGTATGTATCAGGATTTAGAGACAAATTGTATGTGGTGAACCAACCACAGTTCAAAATCAATGATAACACCTAAACATTGAGCTTTATGAGGTGGAATTATTTCATTGTTGTCAGCAGAAATAGAGAGACCACTTCTACATCTCATGTAAATTGCTCATCTCCCCTTTACTGGCAGGTGGAAATATTATTAGTTCTGCTTTTGAAAGATTAAGTTTGAGCTGGTGGGAGAATATCCAAGATGAAATGGCAGAGAGGCATTCAGTTATGCTGGAATAGAAAGTTGGTGAGAGATCAGGGGCCAGATTTACCAAGGGGCGAGTTAACTGGCCACTACTCTTTCTTACTGGGCAATATGTATTTTTATTCTTAAGGTGCACTATGTATTATTATTCTTACTAGGCTCTAATACTTGGGCATGCTGTGCCTTCTAGTACTATATGCTGCAGCATACTAAGGGTTAAGTGCATGTCACGGGTGTGATTTTTTTTTTAAGGATAAAACATTTTTTATTTTTTTTAACAAAAATAAAGGATTTTTTAAAACAGTTTAAAAGGGGGGTTTTTTTTAGGGGGAAGTATCGATTTGAACAAAATCGAAACTCATACCCACCTCTTTTTATTCACCCAAGTTTTGGGCAACTTAACAAAGATTTTACACTGAATAGTAAATACAGTGATTTGTTTGTTACTTTTGGCACTGAAACAGCGGAAATATTATAATCGCTGGAAAATGGCCAAATAAACAAAATCTAGCCTCAGGAGTGGATAGGTAGAGTTGGGTATAAAGATGATACCAAGTGACTTTATTAGCTGTTCAAGACAAGTGGTATAGATGGAAAAGAGCAATAGACCTAATACTGAACTTTGCGGTACTCCAACAGAAAGGGGAAGAGCAGGGGAGGTGGATCCAGAAAACTACTGGTTTGAATACCTATGGATTATAATATGAGTATAAGAAGAAAGTGATCAACAGTGTCAAAAGCAGCAGAAAAATGCATGAGAATTAGAAGTGAGTAGTGTAGTCATTTAGATTTAGCAATGATAAAATCATTTAAACCCCTGGTCAGTGCTGTTTTGGTGGAATGTTGGGAACAAAAGCCTGACTAAAGAGTATACAGAGGATTGTGTGAGGAAAGGAAGTGAGTGAGGGGAGTGTAGGCAAGTCTTTCAAGCAGCCTTGAGGGGCATGGAAGCTGGAAAATGGGCCGATAATTTGAGGAAGAGTTAGGGTCAGAGTTTTGTAATTTCAGAATTTGAAGGCCTGATTCACACCTAAGAAGCAGCAGCCTCTTAGGTGCATATATTTAAGAAAATGGCTACTGTGCTTGCATAGTCATGCTGAATTACACAAGCTAAGCAGCCTTTAGGTACGTGTCTTAACTACGTGCTGTCTTTAAAGACTTAAGTGTGAATCTGGTCCAGAGTGATTAGCGCATGATAGAATAAAGATGGTAAAATACTAGGAGAGAAAGAGACATTGCAGACTGTAGATAAAGTTGGAATAAACACAAAAGATAGACATCGACTGACTTGCCAGAATGTGGAGGAAAGGCAGTATGTTAGGTGTTGAGGAGTATGACAATGGGACTTACTAAAACTAATGACAGACCGGTCGGCTAAAATGGAATGCCAATTGAAACTTATGGTATAATAATTGACTTTTTTGTATATTTAAAAAAATCTCTAACATATTAATTATATCTTCACCACACATATTCCTTAGGAGCTTTGTCATCTTATGGAAGTGGAAAATGATAGAATGGCAACTGATTTCTACATTATTATGTGTCATTCCAAAGCTAAAAGAATATTCAAATCAGCTACTTTTCACAAAAGAGACCACAAATTTTAAAAGATCCCTAAAACCCACACACTCAATCCTTTGCACATGTATTCCCTCATATCTGTACCCCACAACACATGGAAAAATTTATGGAATGACAGCTGATTTCTATGCAATGACAGCAGTTTTATATGTCATATTAAACCAAAAAAGTCAATCAAACAAGCTACTTTTCAAAAAGAGACCCCTAATTCTGACCTATCCCCAAAACCCACACCCTGAATCCTTTGCATATGTGTTCCCCCATAGGTGTGCTCCACAATACATGGTATATTTCATAGAATGACAGCTGATTTCTTTGCAATGACAGCAGTTTTATACGTCATATCAAACCAAAAAAGTAAATCAAACAAGCTACTTTTCCTAAAAGTTCCCCTAATTCTGACCAATCCCCAAAACCCACACCCTCAATCCTTTGCACATGCATTTCCCCAAAGGGGTGCCCCACAACACATGGTATTTTTCATGGAAGGGTAGCTGATTTCTATGGAATGACAGCTGTTTTATACTTCATATCAAACCAAAAAGGTCAATCAAACAAGCTACTTTTCCTAAATTTACCCCTAATTCTGAACTATGCCCAAAACCCACACCCTCAATCCTTTGCACATGCGTTCCCCCATAGGTGTACCCCACAACACATGCTATACTTCATGGAATGACGGCTGATTTCTATGGAACGACAGCTGTTTTATAGGTCATATCAAAGCAATAAAACTCATTCAAATCGGCTACTTTTCCTAAATTTGATCCCTAATTCTGACCAATCCCCAAAACCCAGACCCTCAATCCTTTGCACATACGTGCCCCCATAGGTGTACCCCACAATACATGCTATATTTCCTGGAATGATAGCTGATTTCTATGGAATGACAGCTGCTTTATACGTCATATCAAACATAAAAAGTCAATCAAACAAGCTACTTTTCCTAAAAGTTCCCCTAATTCTGAAAAATCACCAAAACCCACACCCTCAATCCTTTGCACATGCATTTCCCCAAAGGGGTGCCCCACAACACATGGTATTTTTCATGGAATGACGGCTGATTTCTATTGAATGACAGCTGTTTTATACGTCATATCAAAGCAATAAAACTTATTAAAATTGTTTACTTTTCCTAAATTTGACCCCTAATTCTGACCGATCCCCTAAACCCACACCCTCAATCCTTTGCAAATGTGTTCCCCAATAGGTGTACCACACAACACATGCTATATGTGCTATATGTGTTGTGGGGTACAGATATGAGGGAATACATGCGCAAAGGATTGAGTGTGTGGGTTTTAGGGATATGTGAAAATTTGTGGTCTCTTTTGTGAAAAGCAGCTGATTTAAATATTTTTTTAGCTTTGGAATGACATAAAACAGCTGTCATTCCATAGAAATCAGTTGTCATTCCATGATTTTCCACTTCTATTAGATGACAAAGCTCATAAGGAATATGTGTGGTGAAGATATAATCAATATGTTAGAGATTTTTTTTTAGTATACAGAAAAGTCTATTATTATACCATAGCTTTTAATTGGCATTACATTTTAGCAGACCGGTCTGTCATTCGTTTTAGTAAGTCCCATGACAATTCAGATCTAGTCAATCTTCTCCTTAAAGTACAATGCAAGATCTTGGGCACTGATTTGGTGGATTTTGCACAGGTGGGCTCAGTAGTGAGTTAAATGTACAAAAGAGGCCTTTGGGGTTAGAAGTCTAAGTAGAAATGAGCGTTTGAATGTAGGATTGTTGGCATCATCCAGAGCATTTCAATAGGTGTGATAAGTGTTGGTGTCATGGGTAGAAAGAGATATGCTTTTAAGGTTTCGTGTGTCGTTAGTGTGAAGTCGTCGTTGTACAAGTGGTAGTTGGAGCGTCTTGATCAAGGGCAGCTGCTAGGGTTGGGTTAAGGTCAGATACTGCCACAACAGGAGAGAGAAAATTAGTAATTGCAGACAGTAGTTGTTCAACAGATTGAGAAAGTTGCAAAGTTTGAACAGAGTTAGACAGCAAAGGAGTAGAGCTTCTAGGGGACAGTTTGCAAGTGATAAGGTAAAGGTCATAAGGTGAAAGAGAATAATAGCAATTAGTAAGATCAGAGACTGAGCATAGTTTAGAGAATACAAGATCAATGAAATTGCCATCCTTATGAGTTGTTGAATTACTCCATTGGGAGAGGTAGAGAAACAAGGTTAGAGAGAAAAGCTTAGAGGCATCATGAGATGAAGGGTTATTAATGGGAATTCTGAAATCACCTAGAATAGTGGTAGGGATGTCAGAAGATAATAATGAGGGAGCCATGGAGAGAATTGTTGTAGAAATTGTTGCCAAGATGTATAGTAAAGGTGGTGATAGATTACAGCCACATACAGAAGGAAAGGGTTAAAAATGGGAAAAGTATGAAATTCAAAGGATGTGAAAGTGAAGGACATTTGGTAGAACTGTGAATGTGCAGATTGGTGAAAGAAGTAGTCCAACCCCATCTCCCCTTCTGTCTCCAGACCTGAAGGCATAAGTAAAGTGGAGTCCACTATATGAGTATACAGTAGGTAAGGTAGTGCCTGAGTCAGCGAGCCAGGTTTCGGTCAATGGAAGAAGGTTGAGTTTGTTAGCTAGGGAGAGGTCATGAATGGAAGTAATTTTTTGCAGACAGTGCATACATTCCAAAGGGCACATTTTAGGGTTTTTGAGAGTGATAGGAGACAGGTGATGTGTTTGTGGTTGCCTGGATTTATATAGTGTCCTAAATGCAAGATGTAAGGAGGACCTGTATTTGGAGAGATATCACCAGCTAACAGAAGAAGAAAAACATATAGCAGAGGATTGAATCCAAATACAAGACAGTATGCTCAGCATAATTCAGATGTCTGAACCCAGCCCACATTTATAAACATATACACAATTCACATAATGATAAATTTACACTGTTAATCTAAAATAAGTTGAAATGCCATCTTTTTTTTTTTTTGGATGTAGGCAATAATTTTATTAAAATTACTTTTGTTGTATTAAATTTGCATGTACAGAATGCAGGGCTGATCATCCAATGGGCTGATAGGGAGCCAAACTCCAGATAGCGCATCACAAGTCCCCTCTCCCCTCTACCTGTCAAAGGGTTGCTGAAATGTGGACAGGCTTCGGGGGGAGCCTCATGCCTCATTTGGCCTTTTGAAGGAAAAAACAACATCTGTCTGACTTCATCAAGCTTGCGGAAGGAAAAAAAACACAAAAAATGCAGGCACTGTGTGGTCTGAACACTGAAGCCACAGCACTGGGTGAGCGTGTGTAAGAGAGAGAGGGAAGGTAGGCGTGTGTGTGTGTTGTGTGTATAGTTATGTGCTCATTTGTAGTGAATGTGGTGCAGTAATTGCAGCACAATCAGATTTCTGTAACCGGTCCATACTTATAAATACAAATAGATTAACAAAACCTAAAAAGAAAGGCATGCATTATACAGTATTGCAAATCTAAATAAAGCTTTTCCTAGCTGTCAGCTAGAAATGTCACTAATTACGCCTTAACTATACTTAAATGTGTTCTCTGTATGTTGTATGTACATTAACTAATAGTAGGTTCATATGATGTAATGTTCAAAGATCTAAATAAACTATTGCATAAAATACATCAGTTGGTGATCCTTTAATTGCATTCTATCTTTTTTAATTCTTTGATAGCTATTAGATGAAATTTATCATTCTGTGATTATTCCATCAGAATCACACTCCATGAAAGAATACGCTGTATAATGCTTAGTCGCAAGATTAAACATCTCATGAGATCATTAGTTCCTACATTGTGCAGACGGTCTAATGCAAAAACAAATAAAACTCATAAATACAAAACATTCTATTGTTAAAAACAAAAAAATAGGTCAGGTTTTCATCAGTTACTTCTAATATTTACAGTTACCTATCTTCCGCACTTAAGGTGTTTGTTGTTGGGATCACTTGGGATATCAATCATCAGTTGTTAACCCCAGTTTCTTAGTTTTGGTAATGATATGCTTATACAGAGGAGAGTGATTGACTAATTAAATATTGCATTCATTTCTTACATATTCTACCTGCTGCCTCTTCATGTGCCACATACAACTAGGAGAAAAAGAATTGTGCAATGTGGCATAGTCAATCCAAAGGTTTCTGTCACGGACCTGGATCCTCATGTTGCAGGCTTCTGGCATGGGGTGGGACGGCCTACCATGCATACAGCATGTACGCATTGTGGGCAGGGTAAGGTATGATAATCTTACAGTAAGGCCTTGGTGAAGCCCTTATGTATGATTTACCATCACGCACCAACTTAATTTTCCGTGGGGTTAGTGCATAAAACCTAAGATAGGGTCCTATGTACGGAAGTGCCATATGTGCGAGGAGAGTGGAGGAACTTTAAGCATCAATATGGACATTGATACAAATGGGTCTCATAGATCAAATGACTGTATGAGTTTAGATAGTGTATCCAATCTTGCTTGAAGTCTGGAGAGTTCCCTTGGATCCAAGGACTGTGACTAAGACACTTGGTACCTGGCAACAAAACTCTCACTCAAGAGACATTGAGGAAAGTCACTGAAAGGGACTATTAAGATTTACAATTGCCACTAACCACAACACAGTGCTGTCCATCCAAGCAGGCGAGGCACCTCACGTCACCCTTTTGGGCAAATGACTCTGAAAGCCGTATCTCATTTACTGTAATATAGTCTGGTTCTTGGATTTTAGAGCAAATATTGTCTGCCCATAGACAGTGGAGGGTCAAAATCCTTATATTTCAAGACTATTTGGTATTTGCGCTGTTATTTCTGGCTGAGCTGAAGGTAATTGAGGTGCCCACTCTACCCCCCCCCCCTTCCTTCTGCCTCAATCCCCATCCACTCAGTTCTAACAGCTACAACCTTTGCAAGTCTACAGAAGTGTTAAATGTTCTCAACATCCTGTTACGCATTCTGATCTCTTTGTTATGCTCAGTTATGAGCATTACCCTAGAGTATTTTCCTGGTGCTCCCCGGTGTTTCCAAGGTTTACTTTCTCTATGTCTTTGGAAACGATAGACCGCATTCACAGATCAGAATAAGTTAGGTGCGGCAGTATCCAAACCTAACTCATCTGACCTGCCACCGTTTTTAGGAACCCTATGGCATTTAAGAGTGCCAAAGGGCTTCCTTAACTGACTGTTCGTATTTTCCTTCTTAAGAAAATGCGAATCTTGCTATATATATATATATATATATATATATATATATATACACCTCCAGTATCCATTCTGTATAAATTAGGGTATCGGGAAAAATGAAGAAAACGATGCTCTCACCAATAAACCTTGCATAAGACTGACGAAGCTCACTCATTCCACCAGAACACGGGATTTGACAGGAAACAGCCTGTCGCCTATATGTCGGCTCCTCCCTTTCGGTCCTTCACCAGAGCATGTCTGTGATTGTCGACATACACCAGTGAGGGTCCGAATGTACAAGAATGTAATGAAATATTCGATCTTTCACCGACGTATTTGGTGTTTGTTGACATTCACCGGTGAAAGTCGACATTCTCCAATTTCGGTCTTTCAAGGTAACATATATATATATACACACTGCTTTACTTATATACCAAACTTAGGCCAGGGGGATTTTCCCCAGCATGTCATCAAATGAATAACCCCAACTTAATTTCAATACCATGGAAAGCTCACAGCTTAAACAGATCCTCCTGGGTCACTGACCATAGCACCATCCCTAGTCTTTGGGTGGCTCTGGGCTTAGCAGATCCACGAAGACTTGTGAATCCCTAGAATAGGCTCTACACATTCCACTGAGGGGTGAAACGATCCTTTTCAAAGATTGACTTTCTCCTGGTAACCGACCATAAGCTGAGATTTTGACTACTTCATTGCTTATCTTGAAATGCAGCTCCAATTAAGGATGCAAGCACAGCCTAGACAAGGTACAACAGGTAAAGGCAGGTATAGGCAAGGTAAGGTAATTTCAGGGAAAGACAAGGCACTGTAAATCCAGGGAAAGGCAAGGTATGTGAAAGTAACAAAACAAAGTAATACAAGAACAAAAAAAGGAGAAGGAACTATTTGGGTGACAATAATACCAGCAAAACTAAATCTCTGCCATGGACCCAGCCACCTTATGCTGATAGGTGAGCGTCCCGGCTGCTAAGTAACAGCATATATAAACATATCGGACCAGATTCACGCTTTGGTGTGTGATATGTAGACGCGGATACCCCAACTGCTCCCCAACCCTACCTGCCCCCGTTTCTAGATGCCTAATGACACTTACATGTGCCATAAGCAACCTTAAGTCACCGTGCCTCTTTTCCTGCTTATGGAGGAAAAATACGCACGGACAATTCCCAGCCCTCCTTCCAGCCTAATCTACATCCTTCCCCCCACCCACTCTACTTAACTTCCGTGGCACACCTCCTCTTACCTAAAAGCTATGTGTGGTCTCTAAAGACCGCACAGAGTTCATCTACGTGCCTAAGTAATCAGACTGACTACGCATGCCCAGTTTACAAAATCTGGCAATTACGCACCAAAGAAACCTCTGCTTTTAGGTGCAAATCAGGACAATAAATGCTCATGCTAGCTGTGTCAGCCACTGCTAGAATAGAGCATTCTCCAGGTCTGTTATTTCTCTTTTGGTAGAAACTGTACTATGTATTTAGGATGGAATCCTCTCTACAAAGGGGGCACAGGGTAGACAGGCTTAAAGCTTGTGAGAGAGTTAATATTCTTTCTGACAACATCAGACTCCAATAAATCTGCCATACCATTTAGTATGAAACATTTGGTTTGACACAAGATACCCCAATACTCCTGGAGCCATGGTAAAACAAGTTCTTTGTTCTCATGGTGCTGTATATATCTATTCTCTTTATGCTTTTTTGATACATTATGATCATTGTCCACTTGTATGCACACCTATTGTTTTAATACAGGCAGGTGATATGGGTTGAAAATGTGTGGGGATATGATGGAAACACTAGTGGGCAGCAGTAGTTTATGATAGAAAGACTGGATAAGAGGTGACAGAAAAGCTAGTGGTCATTGGCATGGGACAGAAAAGCAGAAGGTTAAGGGAAGACTGCTAAAATCTGGTGGTCAGGAGGAATGTGTTAGCCAAACTTGAAGTTGAGGCTATAAGTAGCAAAAAAGCTGGGAGTCATGGGAGGGGCAGGTGCCATAGCAGATGCCAGGGCCGTAATTAGGGTGGGTGATAGGAAATGGTTAAGGGAGTGGCATGTGATAGAAAAGATTGTGGGCATGTGAGCATATGAGAGAAAAGCTGGTAGATTGGGTTGGGCAGTTGATGAAAAAAAGCTGCTTGCCAGAGAGTGTGATATTATAGATGAGGTCAGATGTGCCATGTGATTAAAAAAAAAAGTTGGAGACCATGTTTGAGAAAACCTAGTGGGCAGTTGATTCTACAATTTAAGCATTGAGAAGATTTAAATTATCTTTTTGAAAATTTTAAAACTTTTCTAATTTAAAAGAAAAACATTTTTTTAATTCCATAGGCAAATGAATTTTGTGGATTAACATGTAAGTTAAAGTTTTGGTTTATATCAGTGGGTATCAACCTTTTTTCGGGGAGTACCAGTTACCCACTACGGAATCAGGTCAAGTACCACATTGCAGATCACACACACACACACACATACATACATACATACAGTACATAAGATTTTAAGTACTATAGTTCTAATAGGGGGAGTGGAAACCTTTATTCCGTATATGTTAAGATGTTCCAATATCATGTGACCCAACTTTAAATGTTGATTCAGTAAATGGAGACACTGTCTGGCAGGTATCTAAATGTCAGTTTGTAAGGTCAGCCATTACATTACTCAGGGGCTATGGTCTATTTCAAAGGCAAATAACACTGAAGAGACAGGTTTTCATGCTGCTAGTGATCATCACACCACATGAATTATATGCAAAGACTGTGATAGATGTTAAAATGATTTACTGTTGATAGACAAATATTTTTGTAATCACAAAGAGATTATAATTGATATTCATAGATAGATAGATAGATAGATAGATAGATAGATAGAATGATGCCCTTGGGGATAAGCATGGTTAAACTTACATTGTTTATACCCATTAGAGGTATAAACATGAAGAGGAATTACTTTAACCCAATCTTCAGCATTGAAATAACTTTTTTTATGCATATTGTGGTAGGCTTTTTCTTCTTGGCTAGGACCAGGCAAAGTCAGAGTTTGTGGGCGTGCTTCTCTTTTAAGACAACAGCTCTTCCATTGGACACATTCCGTTACACAGTCCACCCTGTTTTAGTTCCCTCCCACTTTTATATCTGCTCACAGCAAATAAAAGCAGTGCACATTCCTTTCCATTTATCACATAACATATCATTATGTTATGTATGTCTCTGATTTCTTTTTGTTGAGTCTTGACTTCAAAGCTTACTTTGGAAAGTTTCTACATCCAAAATGGCAGCTTCTTCTTCTCTGCAGGACTGGAAGATAAGGTAATTTAGCATGGCTAGTGTGACTACAGTCATAATGGTCAATACAGTTTTATGACATTTGGGGATATGATGTGTCCATAGGATTATATCATGAAATAATCTTTTATTTATTTTTGTTATTTAATTTATTTTCTTTTTTTTAGACTGAAGCTACTTTTGAACCTGTTGGTTCTGCTGTCATTTGGCAAATCAGGTATACTTTCTTAAATAGCCTATTGACTTGCATACCATAAAAAAGTTATGATAAATGATACAGTGTTTTCCACAAACTTTTTTGTCAAATGTTTTTAAACATTTAAAAGTGAACTAACAAAGTTTTGATTAAAAGGTATTGTGTTTATTTACTATTTATATTTTTACATAAAACATTGACAACAGATGTTTTTTTTTTTTTACTATGAAGCTAAATAATTAGCAAAGATGAGTCATTTATGACCAAATTTGTCATACATCTTTACATACAATAACATAGCATGCATGAGATTTTGCGTTCAGGTATAGATTACCTGTACAGTATGTTTGAAGTTTGAAATCTCTACATATCCTTTGAACATCTCTTAACACAAAAAATATGTATTCTTAATACAAAATCAACATTAAAATAATTTAAATGTCATGAAAAAATGTAACCTCTTATGTAATATCAATACCTTATGAATAAATTGATGCATGTTGTGTTCTCAATTTACTTTATTGTTTTTGTCATTTTTAATTCATTCCTAATCCTATAGCACTATCATTCACTTTTATTATTATAATAAGAGATTTAAAAACAGGTTTTTGTTTTGCAGAAAAATGTATTGCTTCACATATTGGAAAAAATTGGAAAAAAATAACCATCCCATGTTTCTTCTATTTTTTTGTACTATAGAGGCTATTATTACATTTACCCTAAATATAAGTAAAAACTATCATTGCATTTTGACTTAGCAATTGGATGTATTTTATTGTTTTATAGCTCCAATTAACCGCAATGAATGCAAAGATAAAGACCCAGGTAAGATTAAAATCATACAACCAAAAAAAATTATCTGCCCCTACATCACATAATATCCTAATATAGCTCTATAATATCCTATTATAGATCTCCTTAATACTGTAAAGTCTCAAAAGTATAATAATTAAGACAAAATGTAATAATGTTGAAAGGATATATAGGAAGTATATGAAGAAGTTTTTTTTTATTATTTGTTTAACAACAATAGTTTCATTTTAAATATTTAAAACAGTGGTGGTACAGAAAATAAAAAGGGGATGGGGAAACAAACAGCGGAATCAAGGGGGCATGTAATGTCAGAAGGGCACTTTATACAATTGCAGTAACAGGAGCGAACTTTGGTTAGTTACCAGTACATGTTTCCTTGAAACTGAGGTGACTCATTAGGGAGGGTCAGAATCATCCATGCTAGGAGTCAATTAATCAACCTTTACAA
>WWET01001451.1:369384-380962 GCA_011038615.1 Limnodynastes dumerilii
GGGAGATTTAAGTTTTAAAGTAGAGGCAGAGTTTCCTAGTTACACACGGATCAACGGTAGTATGGACCGGTTATCTGCATGTCTGTGTTAAGGCAGCCTTATAGCAGCATATCTACCATAAAGTTCACAAGACAGAGGCCAGGACCTAACTGACTCTAACATGCTCTAACACCTTGTTTTATTTTATTCTTTCATTTATTTTAATCTTTACTTTTCCACTATAGCACACTAAACTCTAATAGTATTAGAAATATAAATTGCAGTGCTCATTCACCAGAGCTCATAGAGAGCCTGAAGCATGAACTCTCACTTAATCTAGAAGTTTGAGATCATTTGAAATATAAATAGTTGCTTGCTCTTCTCATCAGACAACTTTTTTGTCAAAGAGCGTCAAACTTCAGCAATGGCCTTCCTAACATGCCTAGGGACTCCACCAAGTGACAGCAAGTATAAAGGGGGACAGATGAGTTGGGATAATTTTTCTAATGGTCATGGAGGTTCTCTAAGACAGCAAGTGCTATCATTTCTGATTGAGCTTCTTCATAAAGTCTGTGTTAGCTATCTGCCAGGTGGACAGGGTAATATCATGGTTGGGGATGGTGGTTATCATTAATTTTTAACCACTGGGCAAACTAACTCCTAACTAAAAAAAATTGTGTCTAATGTACACTTGGTCATCAAACTTGTGAGTATGAGCAAAAACACTTATTTTAACCCTATCCTCAACCCTATTTTTGACCCTAAACCTCTGCTGGTGTCATTGATGGATGGGTAATTGCCTTACTCTCTAAGGCTGATGAATATATAGGGGCAAGTACCTATCCCTCTGATGGTGGCACGAATAGAGGGGTAAGTACCTAACTTTAATCCTTCAGGGATGGCATAAATAGAGAGATAAGAGAGGTCTAACCCTACAAGGGTTGTAAGGCTCACATGATCAATTGCAAGGTTTACCTAAATACAGAATGAAAGTGTCGACCCAGTGTACTGGGAGGGTAGGATGCAAACAGTGTAATGCAACCTTGAGGACCTAGCTGACCATAAAAATGTCACTCTATTTAACCATTCTCTATTTATTTAGGAAAATGAGCTAGCATCTGATTGGTTGCTATGGGTAAAATCTCCACTTCTCATTTTCTGCAGTTTAGTAAATCTAGCCTCTGATGTTATCCCAAACACCAAAGACAATGTAACTGTGGCATTAGATTTAAGAGTTGCATTATGAATAATAAGGAAAAATATATTTTAACTTAATGTTCACATACTAAAAGTGTCTTTTAATTCCAGTTTCAATGTCTTGTTCAGCGAAAGCAAAAGAACTTACTCAACCAATTACTATGTGAGTATGGCACATAAACAATATAACACAAAACAAAAGTCTAAAGCGTTCAACTCTAAAAGTCTCAGATCCAAAGTTCCTGGAGTGGGGATTCATAGTTTTCCCCACAAACAGATTGAACATTAGAGGTCCAGGAGGAAATCCTCAGTAGTATTTAGGAAGTACCTAAAGGTAAGAAAACTAAATATGGTGCAGCATCCAGGGGTTCAAAAGTAATAGCCCACACTTGCAGTGGAGTACTACTCACCAGATATGGGAGCTCCCAGGCTCCTGTGACATGCGCTTAATAGAAAATTCCAGCACGGTCCACGGGTATTAACAATGCAATTTTATTATACCCAAATGGTTAAAATGTAGATACAGTTTAATAGATCCCTGAAGTTCTCACTATCAGTAAAGCTGGTGTTACGACTTGGAATAGATGGCACTGCCAGCACGCGTTCCATATATGATACCCGATGCTTCTTCACACAGAAGTTCTCTCAGTGGTCTCCGTAAGGGCTGTTGTCTCACTCAACGTATTTTATGGTCAGCTGACCGCTTCTTCAGGAGTAACTTGACCATTAGAACTAGTAAAAACCGGGAAAGCTATTTAAAAGGCATGCGATCTGGGAATCGCTGGGTCTTAAAGTGAATCACATTTAAAGTATTTATACGTTATAAAAGTTCATTTCAAGTAATATCATTGCAAGAAATATATATGTATATATATAATATCAATGCAAGAAATATATATATATATATAATAACAATGAGTGAATATAAAAATAATAAATCTAAATATACTAAAGAATATAACACTCAGTGAAACAATGATTACCTGGCATTAATACATCAACAATAGCAAACAATGTTCAAAGGACTGGAAAGCTGACATCTTAGATTAGACTAAGTTTAAATCACGGTTACGGGAAAAACAACAATACATGACAGTAATAATGATATATATACATACAAATATACTAAAATTAACATCCTAAAAATTGATTAAAATCGTTAATTTTTACGTCTAGGGAATTTAGTAATAGATATATTTCCCAAATATCAAGGCACTCACACCTTAAATTAAATTTGACTAGATACATAGATAATGGCTCATCAATATTAACAATTTCTGCTTGGGAATCAAATGAGTCTACTAACGTACAGTTTTTTCTTATTCTACGGAATTGTCCTTTAGGGATGTTCTTAGTCCATGGTGGTAGTGGCAACAGTTCGGCATGATGTAGTTGTTCACATCTACTTTTTTTTTAAATATTATAGTTAGAAGTTGATCATTTTTGGGAAAGTTCTAAAAACACGATTGACTCAATGCTAGAGGAGAATTCAAATTTGAAATTTCTATCATTAGTATTTAAAAAGTCTCAAATTCTTGTCATTCTAAAAGGCACCCATCCCATATAAAAATCACAAAACACTATAAAAGCCAACACTATAAAGCTTAGCCTTTATTGTCTATTTCAGAATTGAATGCCCAAGCAACTGTTTAGAGTTCAAAGGAGAAGTGTTTGGATCTGGAATATACACTGATGTAAGAAAATAAGTGCTACTAAATCTTTTAATAATTGAAAAAATAGAAATAGAAAACAAGCAAAACATATTTTAAAATAATGTGTTGTCCTTTTATTAAGGAATCAACTGCTTGCCATGCTGCTATTCATTCAGGGGCAATAACCAATTATGGTGGCAGAGCAGCTATAAAGAAAAGTCCTGGCCAGAACTCATATGAAGAATCCAAAAGGAATGGAATCACTTCCAAAAAGTCTGGACCTTGGACGGGGTCATTTGTAGTAACACCAGTAGATACTGCTGGTGAAATAACGAGAAGTAATTCATTTGATTATTTTTTACATCTTTCAACATTTTAGAGCATATAGGATCAGCCCCAAGTTCTGATTTATTTATGATTGAATGAGAACTAGCATGAGGTAGTCATAACTCGGTGATAAGAATGAACAGTAATCTTAAAATAATTAGAAATATAGAAAGTGATGGCAGATAAAAGGGGCATGGCCATCCAGTCTGCCTAGATGTTTTTTTAAACTATTCTAAACCTAGACCTTATTTATTTCTCAATATTTATCTCAAGCATGTTTAAACTATTCTACTGTGTTACCCTCCCAGCTGAGGTAGTAGAGGCTATTCCACTTATCAATTACCTGTTTAGTGAAGCGGTTTTTCTCTCTATCTTGTGGACTTATCTATGAATCAGGTCCATTGTCCCTCTGCTATGCTCTCAAAGCATAGTGCATCTGTAACCTTGCTCAATTGTATTTTCTGTCTTCTGACACATTCTAAAATGTTATTATTTCAGAAAAAGCATCTTGCTCATTAACTGCACAGGACATTAAAGAAAATACTGTTACGTAAGTTGTGCTTTCTATTTAAATATATATATATATATATATATTAGACTATTCAAAATAAAAAGAAGAAATGGATTGAAAACAACATTTATGTACTGCAAATTATTATAATCTCCATTATGGTTCTCAAATGGTTAGTGCTATAGTAAACACTCACAAAACAGTGGAAATCTCAGTAAGGTTACTCTTTGACATCACATACTGCACATAAATAACAATATTCCACTGATGATCACTCATGAATTACTACAGATGTCAGACGATGAGATGTAATAACAATGAATTCCTACTGTTTAAACCTGAAAAGAATGTATTAAAACTTAATTTATAATATTGGTTATAATAAATAAAATTATTTATACTGAGATTTCCACTGTTTTGTATGTGTTTACTATAGTATTACCATTTGAGCACCATAATGGAGATTATAATAATTTGCAGTACATAAATCTTGTTTTGGGTGTGCACCAGAATCAATCCATTTCTTTCTTGTATTTTGAATGTTCAGTATTGGGATGGATGGTAGCACCCCACCTCCTTGGAGATAAAAATGGGAGGATATATTTTCTAGCGATATTGATCAAATACCTGTGCAACATTGTTTGTTTTTTTTATTGTTTTTTTTTTTAGAATCATTTGTCCACCTGGGTGTCTTGAAGAGAAAGAAACAGTCACCAAAACAAATGTAAGACACCAAGCGTTATTGTTTTCTATTGCTCTTTTTGTCATTCCTTATTACAGCAAGTGTCAAAGAACCTTATTCACACTTATTCACTTTGGCTTCTTAAGTGCAGTGAAATAAGAAATGAGCTACTAAGCATGCGTAGTAGTAGCTCATTTACGCAATCTACGTACCATTTAGGTACGTAGATTGAGTATGCACAGTCTTTAAAGACCGCATGTACTTTAGGAAATAGAAAGAGGCATGCCATAGCAGCCTCTGGGAGGAATTAAGAAGAGTGGGATGGGGGAGGTATTGAAAGTAGCTGGGTGCTGGGTAGGGGAGGGTATGTTCGTATTCTCCTTCTTACGAAAGAGAATACGAATGGGAAGTTAGGAAAGCCCTAGAGCACTCTTAGGTACCCTAGGTTTCTTTTTTTTTAAAAGGGGGAGGTGATGGGGGAGGAAGCTTTAAGATTGGTGCAGATACATGCTTATATATACATGCTTATCCGCACCTTCTTAGAGCTTTCCCAAGTATGAACATGGTCCAAAATAATTAATAACTACTTCATGCATGTTTATTCTCAGTCTACAATAGTAAGCTTGTAAAACCATGTAAACCATTTCTTCTCAATCATTTATAGTCAACAATGAATAGCCATAAACCCCACCCTGGAAAAAAAAGATTGTCTGCAGTATCTCTGATGACTTTAGATTAGTGGTCTGTTTATGAATACTTTGGGAGTCTTAAATTAATATTTCATTTGACACTAAGCAAAGTGTTATTTAGAGAGATTAAGGATTACAGTGGATTATATCAACTTTATTTGTAAACCATTTTAGTGTTGTCCTTTGCTGTCAAGAGAAGGTTGGGCCGTGGCAGGCAGAGGATCCATAAACAGCGCTTAGCGTACAGAGCTCCAGAGTGCTGAATTCTCTCTATAAAGTTTGAGCCATCTTAGAGTTTAGCGCTGTCTCTTCTGAATGACATATCCTCCGTGTACTCATGTTGGCATATCCCTCCTCTAGGCCTCATAGCAGCTTCCCCCCTGTATTCACAGAATTATACCACTGACAAGAAATACAATTTAATATGTCTAATGCTGTCAAAATTGCATACAGGGCAAAATAGTATTAACATGAAATGAAATTGATTTACTTGGCGCAATCTTAAAAGGGTAACAACTGTCTTCACATTTGTAAAGTCCTTTACACCTATATAGTCTACAAATGAGAATCTCCCTTTGTATACAACTGTATTCTGAGTATGTAAACTGAAAATTTGTGAAAAAATGCAAATAACACTATATATAACACTATATATAGACAACTGAGAATAAGTTTGAATCTAATTTGAAACTGCCTGTTGATTCTCATAAGAGGATTATCAAGAATAATTATCTTCTGTAGGAAGTGTCTATTTGCCAAGCAGCTATTCTTGAAGGATTTTTACCAACTGAAGGGGGTGAAGTGACAATTGAGAGGAGGCAAGACACAGACAGTTCTGATGAATTTACAAAGTATGGTATGAAAAAAACAAGATACGGCTTTTGGTCTGGAACATTTCTATTCCGTACACCAATCAGTTCAGAGTCACCTGAACCCTCAGACAAACCAGAATATTTGGAGCCCACCAAAAACAAAGAAACATTAAAGTCTACAGACAAGACAACAGGTAAGATTTCCAATGTGCAATGTATATAGTAAACAAAAACACTTTCATATATTGGAACGTTATTTCTGTAATTACGGAATTTGGGGTATTTGGACACTAGTGCTTTGTTCTTGATTTGTATTTTTTGTAATCCTTTGTTTGTTCCAAACATATATAAACTATAAAATTCTACCAAAGTAAATTTAAAATGTAATATCACTGTATCACGGGTATAATAGACTGATATATGATAAGAATCACAATGCTTATTTACAAAAGAATAACAAAATTGACCAACAATATGCCTGTTTCTTATCAAATAAAAAGGTTAAAATACAGAAAGAACTTATGCAAAGAACCTTCTAGGTCTGGACAGATCAGATATAAGGGACACTTCTTTTGTTTTGAAAGTTTCATGAAGTTTACAAAGTTATGTATCTAGGCTACACTTTTTATAAAGGCAAAATAGTACATTTATCTGTGCGCCTTAAATTGGTCCAGCTTTTTCCGTTCTATTTATTGACCAACAATATGCCTGTTTTTTTATCAAATAAAAAGGTTAAAATACAGAAAGCACTTATGCAAAGAACCTTCTGGGTCTGGACAGACCAGATATAAGGAACACTTCTTTTGTTTTGAAAGTTTCATGAAGTTTACAAAGTTATGTATCTAGGCTACACTTTTTATAAAGGCAAAATATGCTTCTCTGCAACAGCCCCCACCTTTGTGAAAAGTGACAGGTCTGTTTCTAGACAAACTCTTCCTCTGGTTTTTATGACCCCCCAATACCCTGATCTATATACGACAGGAGTCATAACCCCTTCTGCCCCACTACCTTCAAACTAGTGCCATAAATCAAAACCAGATCCTGGAAAACTTAAGGTCACTCTATATCCTGATATTTATTTATACACAAGATATTTGCCTATATCCTGACATCTTCCCTTCATAAAATGGTGACAGGAGAACAAGTCACCTGCATGACTGTTCATCCTGCTCACCTTACTCATCAGCATAGCCCCTTCTGGATAAACCATCAGTATTGGTGTGATCAGAACCCTTTTTGTGCTGTGCAGTGAAAGTATATTGTTGGAGAGCCAAACTCCATCTGAGCAGCTTTCTGTTGATCCAGGCGACCCGGTGCAACCAGCTGAAGGGATTGGGGTCTGTGATCACAATAAAGTCTTCCCCATACAGGTGGGACTGCAGTTTCTGCAATGGCCAGACAATAGTCAGACACTCTTTATCTACCACAGCATAGGCCACTTCTCTGGGGATCAAATTTCTGCTCAGGTACATAATGGGGTACTCTTACCCTTTTTCATTAAACTGACTTAGCACAGCTCCCAATTCATAGTTGAAGGCATCAAACTCTCCCTCAAATTATCATCTCATTTCCCATGCCCCTTGAAGCTGCTTGAAAGACTTGCCTACACTCACCTCACTCATTTCCTCTCCTTACACAATCTTCTAGATCCTCTCTAGTCAGGCTTTCGTTCTCAACATTAAATTGAGATGGCACTGACCAAGATGGTCAATGATTTAATCACTGCCAAATATAAAGGTCACTACTCTCTTCTAATTCATCTGGATCTTTCTGCTGCTTTTGACACTGTTCACCACTCTCTTCTTATACAAATAATACAATCCCTAAGTATTCAGGACACAGCATTTTCCTCTTTTCTATCTATACCTCTTCACTTGGACAACTCATAAAGTAATTTCATTTTTAATATCATCTCTATGCAGATGATACACAAATCTACCCATCCACCCCAGATCTATCACCAATTGTGCTTGCCTGCATAACTGAATGTCTTTCTGCCATTTCATCCTGGATGTCCTACCGTTATCTCAAATTTAATCTTTCAAAAACAGAGCTATTTATATTTCCTCCTGCCAATAAAAATTACCCACTAAGGGCCTGATCCAGAGCTACGCTCTGGATCGTTAGTACGCTGGGCGTTAGCGTAAGATAGGCTGGTAAGTCAATCTGCACATGCGCGCGGTAGATGTTTTTGATCGTAAGTACAATTTTCCCTAACTGTGGATAGACCTTCCGTAACTGTATCCTAGTTACGGAGGAAGGGACGGGGAGCACCGTAACTACAATGCAGTTATGAAACGTAGGCAAGGAGAGGCAGGGTAATTAGAGTTAGTGGGCAGGGTTAGGACAGTTACGAAATTGTCCCGGCGTAACTACGCTCGGTTACACCGGCTAAAGCTAGGGTAGCTTTCACCCGGCATAACCAAGTGTAATTATGAAAGGACAGGGGGAGTGTCAGGGGGAGGACATAAGAGCTATGTACTTACGGACAGCGGCACAGCGTAGCTCTGGATTAGGCCCCAAGTCACCTTATTCCAGTTGACAACACTGAAATATTACCTACACTTCAATCTTGCAGCCTAGGTGTTGCACTTGACTTTAACTGTCCTTTGTGTCCCACATACAATCTGTTTCTAAATCCTGTTATATACACCTAAAAACCATTTCCAGAATATGAAAATATCTCTCACAAGACTCTGCTAAAACTCTCATTCATGCACTGATCATCTCCGGCATTGATTACTGCAATGTTCTCCTTATTGGACTCCCACAATACAAATTAACCCCTCTACAGTCTATATTGCATTCAGCAAAAAAACTGATTTTCCTTGCAAAATGTTCAAATAGAGCTAGTCTCCTCTGTCAATCACTACACTGGCTGCCTGTTTACTATAGAATCAAATACAAATTCCTCTTACTTAACCTATAAAGCCATAAACAACACAGCACCTGCATACATATCCTCACTTGTCTCAAGATATATCCCCGGTCATTCTCTCAGATCATCACAAAATCTACAACTCTCTCTGCTGCACGTCATAAATGTTACAGTCGGTTACAGGGTTTTCTCACCGGGGGCCCGGAGTCTATGTCAGCACCAGGTATTCACTAGAGCCTCTGAAGGTAAGGATAGTCTGGGCTGCTGGTCTGACAGGTCGTGCCCCCGCACATAGTTCCCAAAGGGGTACTGCAGCGTGGTAGTGCTTATTCAGGAACCCAGATACACACAAGAACCCTTGCATACAATAACCAGGTATGAATAATACAGTTACTCTCAAGAACAGTAAAAAGGTTTCTTTAATGCAAATACCGGAACCCTCATACACAGTAATGCAGACAAGAATATAACTTCCCTAAAATAATAAGTATACTAATAGGAAACCATAGGCAGAGTATTAGGAGAGATGTTGCACTGGAGGATAAGCAGGCTGTACTCCTAACTATTAGTATACTATAAGGAAGCTGCCCACAGGCAGTATATAGACTGATTTTAGATAATATGATACATTTTTATATGTGCAAAATGTTTAGGTTTGTAAAATATATTTCTGTAAATAAATATTCTTTGGTAAAATGTTGCATGTTTATTGGATTTTAAATAAGCAGTGGAGCTATGCTCTAAAACACACTGGAGATGACACACACACACACAGTGGAGCAATGCTCTATACACACTGGAGATGACACACACTCAGTGGAATACATGTACAGTAGAAACACACTGGAGATAACAACTACACAGTGGTACAACAGACTGGCGGCTACACACTTGAGCAAGATGGCAAATGCTATGAGGAGATGATACACAGGGGAACTAACAATGAGCTCCACACACTGCTAGATTACAAAAGCAGGTAACGCACACAACACGTGGCAGATCAAACACTCACCCGACAGGACGGAGCAATGTGAGATGGTAAACACATGCACGCCCCACTCAGAAGTGGGGAAGAGACCGGGACCTGTCCGGGGCTGAGGCCGCCAGCGGGAGTAGCGGACTACTCTCGCCGCGCACCTCACCACACAGGGGGTCAACAATAAGACAGAGGGTACGAGGGAAGCAAGGGGGTACACACCAGGAAAGCAGGGTATCAGGATAATGCAAAAAGCAAACGAAGCACTCAGACAGCCAGCTAGCACGATCAGGAACCAGACGCTATAACCGACACCTGTGGAAGTGAGCAGCGAGTATTTAAGGAGGGATCCTCCAATCACAAGGCAACCCTGACACACCTCCACAGGTGATTACCTGACAGCTGGGGAAAAGGGAGCACATAGAACCTAAGCCTGCTAGATCCTGCCAGTGCAACTACTACAGAATGTAACAATAAATGCTCTGATTCCCAGTTACAGGACTTCTCCCGGGTTGCACCCAGTCTCTGGAATAACCTTTCTCACCCATTAAGATTATAATTTACTCTCCAAACTTTCAAGCACTCTCTTATAACTCACCTCTTCAGACACGCTTTTCAAATTCTTCAACCTTCATAAGCTTTATCATATTAAAAACCACTTATCTTTCAACTTTGCCTTTCTATTACATTATTAACACAAACCTGCACACTCTCTCTCTTTCTATTCTAAAATTCCCTTATCTCTGTTATTAACACTGCTGTGTGACTGGATCATACAGAGCACTGAGAACTTTTACCATACAACCTGGTTGGTCCATTGTGTGATATAGAGCACTTACCCTTATGTATCAAACTCACTGTCCTATAGATTGTAGGCTTGTGAGAAGGGCCCTCTTGTCTGTATGTTACTACCCATCTTGTTTATACAAATTCTTAAAAATGTAAAGCGCTATGTAATCTGCTGGTGCTATATAAAAACCTAAAAAAACCATACTAAATAATAAATAAATGATCTATACTTTGTTAATATCTGAAAACTAGGTATTTAATTATTCAAATAAAATAAAGGGTCTGATATATAATGTCGACCAGTCAAAATTAAGACAATTGAGTATTATTGACATGATTTGCAGTTAAGAAGCTGCTGTTTCCGTGCGTAATTTTAAGAACGATTAAACTGCTCATGCATTGTACCCTTATTTACGTGATCTACATAGGATTTAGGAACGGTGATCCATTTACAACTTCGCACATAATGAGATAAATAAGGAGAGGTGTGCCAGACCAACTTAAGAAAAAAGTTAAGAAATTGGGTGGGGAGGTATTTAAATGGGCATACAGGGCACAGTTTGCTAAGCACATGCATATTTTTGCTTCTTAAGAACAGACATACGCAGATAGAGAATATGCCACCTATGGTCTTTTTAGGTCAGTTAAGAACAACAAAAACGAGGGAATGTCAAGTGGGTTTCCTTGCAACTTAGGTGCATATAATTGCAAATGAGTTTTTTCTTATCTCCTGCTTAATTGTGAATCAGGTTATTTGTATTTGTTTCTAACATCTGTAAATTTAATGTAATGCAGGTGGCATGTATTAAACTTCAGAAAATAAATATTATAAATGTAATATATATGTAATACTAACATAATATAACATTTTCAAAATTGTTAACCTGTCAATAATTTGACTTTTCAGAAAAAACAGCAAATACAAAATACTAGAGTAATATACAAACATATTGAATCACAGAAGGACTTACTACATTATAAATTCTCTAAATTAAAACATTTTTTTCTATTTTAATATGCACAGTGAGGGGTCAATGCTTATCATCTGCCAAGCAATTACCTGACAAAGAGGCTAGGTAAGTTTAA
>WWET01001452.1:12773-45116 GCA_011038615.1 Limnodynastes dumerilii
TTATACATATATACATATACACATATATACATATACACACATATATATATATATATATATATATATAAAAACACATATATATATATATATATATATATATATATATATATATATATATATATATATATAACCCAACATTGGGACTCTTATTATTAGACTTAGGACCACCATATGCAGAAAGGCCTTGACGGTGGCTGGTGGCTTATCATATATTGTAAATATTGAAGCGGACATTTCTGCTTTTTATTTTACAGGTTGAATGGTATAGTCTGTTCTGGTTTATGGTAGTGTTGCTGGGACATTTCCTTTCCTTTGTTTCTGTGGCTAGCAGATTACCCCCCAGCCTTTCAAGCACCTGTTTGCATTTACCTATAAATTGATTGAGCAACTTCCATTTTTTGTGTGTATAATGTCTTAACGTGTCCCAGCCTTAATGTTGTAATTTCATTGCTTTTTGGTGATTGAGTGGTAAAGACAGATTACTCTACATTACTTTTATACACTCTGATTTTGTGAATCCATCCCTTCCTTTTAGTTTATAGTCTAGTAGACCTAATACAGTATTTTATGGGGAAGAAGTTGTTTCACACATGATTAGAATTTTCCACTTATCTATTCATTCCATATTGAAGTCAGCAGATGTTCCATCTAGTCGTATTGAAGTTTGAGCTCTAAGCTATGTGCACACAGCTGGTTTTATTTCCTTCACCTCTCTGCTCCAATTTTTGAGAAGGAAATAAGAGGCGATGAATACTTGCATAGAGACAGGTAAAGGTCATGTGGTAGCCACCAGCCCAGAACCAGAGATCCAATGTCAGACACCACAGCATACTATCACCTGTGTGAGTAAGAGAAGACCCTCTCAGTTGTATGGAGTTACGCTCACTGGGACCTACCTTAAGATTATACATTTTATGTGGGGACTGTGCAGTAGTCTGCATAGTGCATAAGGGCTGAAACCCTAACTGTAATGTTTGCATGCCTCCCCCCTCTTCAGTGTGGAGAAACGTGTCAGTGTGCTTTCATCTCCATACTATACTACTACAACTGCATGACTATGAACTTATACTGTTAGATGGAACATTTGTCAGATTTGTTACCTGCACTGTTTTAACTGGAGTTCCCTAATTATCAGCAAGACTTAGCTCCTATAACGCCAGCCGGGCAGCATATTTTCTGGCTATACCTCCTAAAGAAACATACCTGCTACCGTGAAATCCGGTTTATCTTTTGCATGCCAATGGCATCAATATCTTTGTGCTAGTCGGCACCAGGTAATATCAGAGAATGGAGAACAATATTGAAGCCTATTATGGTATATCTTCCATATTGTATACATATTGCTTAATTATGCTAATTAGGATTGGACAGCAGCCCAATAGTGGACCTCACCAGCATTGCATTGCAGTGGTCTGCTAGTTTCTAACTTTTAAATATAGATCCTGCTCATTGTTGTTATCAAGGCAGAAGAAATGAGCAGGGACCGTATACATATAAGATTAAAATTGCAAATTTACCTAAATATATGCACGTGAATAATCCACAATAATGATTTCGAGAAAATAAAGAACCAGATTAGCCACTCCCCCTGTGTGCTACATAAGGACATAGGTCTCTGCTGTGTATATTTAGGTATGTGTGGACTTAATTAGATGTGAATCACCTATGCATTTAGGTATTAAAATTGGTTATAATTCAAAGATGCATAACTAAACGCACTGATTATGATTCTGAAATGAAAATATTTTTAGTGTTGTTTTCAAAACAGCAAGTACTCTCATTAATATATGTAAACAAAAGTAGCATTAAAAATACAACCTTAAATATAAAAAATCATGACAGACTTAATAAAACACATAAATATATACTGCATGAAATTATCAATACAATCCACTACATATAGAGAGTTTCATAAACTTTTTAAAAATGTTAATTTATAGAAGATAAACTAAACAAAAAGCCAATACCATTAAATAAGTAAATCTAATAGTGTTTGGTGAAAAAATTTTCATTAAAAAACTAAAACAAAAAAATGGCACCTTTACAAGGTTAAAGTCTTACACAAAATGTAAAATCAGCATAGGATTTTAAAAATGAGCCTTTATTTACATTTAAAATAAAACATCTATTGATTAAAAACACGCAGCAGTTGTCGCCTCAACCAAGTGATGGCGCATGGCCTCACAGCAAAAAATATGGTTCATCATCTTACGAGTTGTCCAGGGCTACCTTAACTTTTTCCATGCGTATGTTAGTTAACATAATGTACTTCTACTTGTGAATCAGTCCTAACTCTGTTGGCACACCCATACTGTACATTAGTAGCCCGTGTGCAGCTCATTCGCATTAAGAGTCTTGCCCCCCTAGCCACCCATGCAGGACTCATTCTGCGTCGATGCGTTCATCAGTCCTAAGTCAGACGTCTGTGTTTGTTAAACAGTCAGCTATGATTTACGTGTGTATATTTGGGTTCTGGGCATGTGCAGTACAACATCGTAAAAATACGCAGAGATTCTGCACTTACTTAAGTGTTCCAGGAGAGGAGTGTACTGAAAAAATATATAAACTGTTGTAGTAATTCATTATTTTATTTTTCTCCTTTCCATACTAAAAGGACAAGTATACTTTCATAAACTCTTAGCCATTTCATCAGACGGTAGAATATTGTTATTATAGCGGATTTAATGTATCACAAGTAGTGCATGCTTTTCTTCCAGCAGAGAAACCATAAAATTCATTCTGACTGTTATCTGTAACAAGGTCATAGAACGGTAAATCAGGGAGAAGAAATCAGATGAAGGAAGAGACTTGATGTCAGATTATTTATTAGTAGGCAGTGGTAGTCACACATTAAATGTGTGTGCTGATTTGTTGAAAAGAAGCAGATGATAAATGGATCCATTAAGGTAAGTCTATAAAGCACTCTTTTGTAATCGAAATGAGTACTAATTACAAATGTTAGAAGTAGTAATTATTTGAATCTTTTTGAGCAGGAACAATGCTTGTAACTTGTAACTAAATGTGGATCCATCATTTTACTTGATGTTAAAACCTATGGGCTTTTAAAATTTTAATTGTCTCTATGAAATGTAGTTTTTCAATAACTATGGAAAAAAATTGTCAAAGTTTATGTCCAGTGTTATATAGTTATTTGTAAGCAGAAATCCGTCTCTTGTATTATATCTAGAGTCACGTCAATACGCAAAATAACCGTACAAGATTGATCCACACTTACCAGACACCCTGATTACCCACCAGGAAATATTCTTTATCAGCACAGCAATATCCATGAGATGCACTGTGAGACAGATAGGGCTGCGCAGTCCATGTGCACACATAGTTTTTGTGACACACCAGTTGGCCCCTCACTGCGCATGCAATCAAATTTCCAAAACCTGCACTGTCTACAGAGAAGAGCTAGGGAGATCTTGCTATCCTTCCCTCCAGTATTCTTTGGGTGCCATTCAGTGCTAATGTTGTTTTCAAAATCATTTCACTGGTTTCTACGTCTGCAAAGATTCATAGTGATAGAAGTAGTGTTATTTGTGTGTGTGTGTGTGTGTGTGTGTGTGTGTGTGTGTGTGTGTGTGTGTGTAGGTGTGTGCTGCTGATAGCCAGCAGTCCAAATGTGGAGTTTAAACAAATTATACTCCTCAAGTATATGTAACTTTTCAAGCTAAAAAAAACCAAAGTGGACATTTAGCAAAGGGCAAAACCACATAGAAATGGTCAACTGAAAAAGTGTTATTGTTACACTCAATTCATGTAAAGAGGTTATCTTAGAGTTTGGCAACTATAACTATACACACTTGGTAAATCTGAACAGAAAGAGGCCAAAACAACTTTGGGCTCTATTTAATTACCTTTTTTGTTTCTATTTGAACAAAGCTGCATCAGGTTTGCATATCTTCAAAGCCTGGCAGCTTCTTTCACAGTATTTACAAACACTTACCCCTCCTGCTGGGTCATCGCAGGACCTATCATTTATTCAAAGTATGCGCAGTGACTCCTTTTGAGGACTTTGAAATGTGTTTAATACTGTTTTCTCTTTTTAATTTTTCTTGTTATTTTTAACTTTTTTTTTACTTTACATACATTTATATGTATTCCGGCGGTCTCTCCATACATACCCCCCTTTTCCTCCTCCTAATAACAGCTATTAGGGGGAGGAAATGAGAGGTATATAGGTACATCGCTGGAATACTTACCCATGACGCCAGCCGGAGTAAAACTCCGCCCTGGCATTTTGTCAATATGAAATGAAAACTGCCACTATTGCATTTAAATAGAGCCCTAAATGTTTAACATTTATTGTTGACTGACTTACTTATGTGTAGAGTAGTTACCATCATAAGAAGAAAAGACTGGTCATAATGGGCTGATCGGGAATGGAGGTCACAACGATAAACAAAGCTGTGTGTTGGACAAACTATGTTGAATTGCAGGGGAAGGACACTTAAAATTTGAGAAGTTGAGAGATGATGCGTAAATTACAGTATCAAATATAAAGCTAATCAGCGTTTATGTGCAATAAGCAAAATCAGACAGACTTTTCTCTGCATCAAAAATATGACCCAATTTGCATCCCTCACATTGCAACATGGATAGTTCAGCTGCAGATTTGCACATTTTGGTGCAATTACTCAGCCACAATGGGCCGGATCCAGAACTAAGTCCGTCTTCCATAGACGGACGTAATTCAATAAACAATAGCTACTGCGCATGCGTAGTAGCTATTGTACGTAATCTGCGTATCGTTTCGATACGTAGATTGCGTTTATGCGGTCTAAAAGATCCGTCCCTATGTCCTTAATCGGGTACGCGATTGGGCAAAAGATAAAGATAAACCCAAAGAGCAAAAGAAGAAGAGTTCTAATCAATTAAATAAATGGGGCAATTATGCTAAAAATGCTAAAAATACAAATAGAACTAATCAGGACAAAAAATGGACGAAAGTTCAATCGGAGCCTATCCAGTATGGCGCCGGGATGCACCGCATCCCCTCGCGGAGCGGGTCGCGCCGGCCCTGTGTATAGGTGTGTGCTGCTGATAGCCAGCAGTCCAAATGTGGAGTTTAAACAAATTATACTTCTCAAGTATATGTAACTTTTCAATCTAAAAAAAAACAAAGTGGACATTTAGCAAAGGGCAAAACCACATAGAAATGGTCAACCGAAAAAGTGTTATTGTTACACTCAATTCATGTAAAGAGGTTATCTTAGAGTTTGGCAACTATAACTATACACACTTGGTAAATCTGAACAGAAAGAGGCCAAAACAACTTTGGGCTCTATTTAATTACCTTTTTTGTTTCTATTTGAACAAAGCTGCATCAGGTTTGCATATCTTCAAAGCCTGGCAGCTTCTTTCACAGTATTTACAAACACTTACCCCTCCTGCTGGGTCATCGCAGGACCTATCATTTATTCAAAGTATGCGCAGTGACTCCTTTTGAGGACTTTGAAATGTGTTTAATACTGTTTTCTCTTTTTAATTTTTCTTGTTATTTTTAACTTTTTTTTTACTTTACATACATTTATATGTATTCCGGCGGTCTCTCCATACATACCCCCCTTTTCCTCCTCCTAATAACAGCTATTAGGGGGAGGAAATGAGAGGTATATAGGTACATCGCTGGAATACTTACCCATGACGCCAGCCGGAGTAAAACTCCGCCCTGGCATTTTGTCAATATGAAATGAAAACTGCCATTATTGCATTTAAATAGAGCCCTAAATGTTTAACATTTATTGTTGACTGACTTACTTATGTGTAGAGTAGATACCATCATAAGAAGAAAAGACTGTGCATAATGGGCTGATCGGGAATGGAGGTCACAACGATAAACAAAGCTGTGTGTTGGACAAACTATGTTGAATTGCAGGGGAAGGACACTTAAAATTTGAGAAGTTGAGAGATGATGCGTAAATTACAGTATCAAATATAAAGCTAATCAGCGTTTATGTGCAATAAGCAAAATCAGACAGACTTTTCTCTGCATCAAAAATATGACCCAATTTGCATCCCTCACATTGCAACATGGAACCTGAGTCACAGCTAAGCTTCTGCTTCTTAGGCGCGGAGTTTTTAGATATGACTTACCATACATATGTAGTAGGTCATTTATGCAATCTATGTACCAGTTAGGTACGTAGATTGCCTCCATGCAGTCTTTAAAGACCACACAGAGTAGTTGGAGGCTGCGTAATGTCACCTCGGGGAGTGATTAGGTAGAAGTGGGAGGGGGGAGGGATTTAGATTAGCCGGGGATGGGGGACAGGCATTCTCTATGTGTAGTTTCCTTCTTAAGAAATAAACTACGCACGGTAAGATAAGCATGGCACTCGCAAGTGCCATTAAGTACCTACAAACAGGGGGTGGGTTTGAATGAGTTAGGTGCAGATCTGTCTGCACCTGACTCACTCTTTACTGTGCATATGGTCCATGGTTTCTGCAGGTGCAGACTGCCATCTTTTGGGCAGTTACTCTCCACTCTGGAGCAGCCCCTACTTGTCTGTGTGTGGCTTGATCTAGTATTCTGTTTGTTTACACTAATCCTTTTGGTCTATCATTTCTGTAGCAATCTGGTTTGTTAAATACATCCCATCTTTTATACTAATTGTTTGTGGGGGGGAAGGGCAGGGTATTGGTTTGTTTTTGTTTTTGTTTTTTTAAATAGAGGATTTGGAAAACAGAACATTATCCCCCCCGTGTGCACAAGTTCCCAAACCTGCTACATTTGCAAACATTCCCCTGACATAGCCAGGGCCTTTTTTGACTCCAGCTAATGGCAGTGGGGCAGAAGTGGGGTCTGACTCAAAGTTTAACACAGGTGTAAATTTAGACCTGTTGTAATGCAAGATGTGCAACTGAAATATGTTTGCATGCAGTGAGCTGAAATATAGGAAACTTCACCTCACAACTCTGGTTTAGTATTCATAATTGTGCCTTACCTTGCCATTTATATTGGTTTTGCTCAGGTCTACAGTGTTTTGTCCATGTTCTCAAACTCTAGATCAACCTCTGGCTCGGTAACGGAATGACTACATTGCTATATTGTACATTGTGGACCTGATTCACACTTAAGAATCTGCGTATATTTAAGAGGGGATAGTCTGCACATGCATAGTAACCTAATATACGCAATTTACGTGAGACAATGGGACGGCGCTGAATCACCATTACAAACCTATTTCCTCAAGATTCGTAATAACTTAAGAATGAAGGGGCGTGCCGGGAAAACTTAAGAATGAAGATAAGAATATTGGGTGGAGGGAGGCATTTAAATGAGGGAATCTGGGTGCGTTTAGGCAGAAACATTCTTAATTAGCCACCATATGCACACAACTGCCACACAAGAACCTAAAGTATAATTAAGAACCTAAATCATGCTTAAGTGTGAATCAGGTCCTGTATTACCAAGTCACGCTAATTTGCAATCTCCACCCAGCTCCTCTGTCAGAAGGTGTCCGAAGCGTCATTTCTCTTAAGTCTGAATGGTTCTGATCAGATAGTAAGGATGCATGTGCAGAACAGGAAATGGCTCTGATCCAATCCGAATGCTGCAAAAATCTCAGGCCCTAAATAATTAAAACAATCCCAAGTAACAGATGTCTTTGGCAAGTAATCAAGGATAAACAGACAGACAGAGATAGACAGATAGAATATTCCATGCAGTGCAAAATAAGTTGTCTTTGTAGTTGACATTGATATATAAATAACTCAGTTTTCCTTATTGTCTTTTATTAATCACAGGATTTATGAAGGAAAAAATAAATAGTAAAATGCAGTCACTCTATACAGCAGAATTCAATATTCTAATGACTGTATTTTTTGCACTTTGTGTTTTTTTCTGTCTTGGATGTCTAAGGGTAAGGGTGTCATACTGTATTAATGCAGCCATCAGTCTGACACAAATAACTGTATTTGTCACTGCATGCTGCTGCTTTATTTCAGGACCTTGCAGAGCGTTACTTGGAAACGATGTTGTATAGAAAAGGTGTGAGGCAAAACATGATTTATGATTATAGTTCAATAACTTTATGAACTTCTGCCAACCACAGTGATGGATTATATATTTGGTAGGACACTTAATGTTATTGCAAATTGGCACATTTTCAATGTATTCACATCCCAATAAACACCCTTTGTCGTATACAATATACAGGTGTTTCCACGTGTCCAATTACATTAATGTATTGACTTCTATAATTCTATTTTAACCAACTTTTTGTTCATATCATCCAGGTAAAATTGCTTGTAGCTCAATATTTAGTTTACTGTTATACACAAGGGTGTTGGTTAGAGGGCAGAATAGCCCTACAGACTGCTGCAGAGTGGCTGTTCTCTAAACGCTCCTATGTTCCACTGTTAGGTGCCCCAATCCTTCCTCACTGAACAATACATTGGGTAAATTACCATAAGCAATGGGATATGACAAAACCAGGTCACCCTACCTTCCAATCCATTTTCAAATGAATAACAAGGAAACCAAAGGTGTGTTTTATACCACCAAAGGAGTGTATCCTGTGAATATCTCCGCCCATGGGTGTGTCTAGTGCTGCCAGAAAAAAACTATTTCTCAATAAATAATAGCAACCAGTATTTATTGATTGATACATTTTCAGTGAATAAATACTTTCAGTATTTATTGTGAAAATTGTGAAAAGGAAATCTGCTGACTTCTTCATCTCTGTAGAAAAGCTAATAGTAGGTGACACTGCAGCCGATTAGCAAGGGACCAAAGTGTATTTTTCATTTCTTTCTCCATTGTTGAAGTCCTGATATCTTGCCTGATAAATGCCAGACTTTGATCACTTGTTGGCATCTCTGAATATGGCAACCTCCATAGGCCTTAATGCAGGGGATTTTCCGTATTTCTGAATTCTATCTTCATACCGCAATGACTTATAAAACTAAATCAGTATCAGGTAAATCACCCACTTTTCAGGAATGATTTGAATGCTCCAATAGTGACAGGTAGTATTTTCCGCTAACCCTCACCCTTACCCTCACCCTATCCCTCCCCTTTAACTTATCCCCTATCCCTCCCTAACTTTAACCTCCCCTTTCTTTAACTTTCCCTTCTCCACAGCCTAACCCTAACATTTCCCTTCTAGCAGGCTAATCTAAACGCTCCATGTCCCACAACCTAACCCTAACCTTCCCCTTCTTTTAATTGTCCTCTCTCCACAGCTTACTAACCCTAACCTTTCCCTTCCATCAGCCTAGCCTTAACCATTTCCTCTCTGCAGCCTAACCCTTACCTTCCACTTCTAGCAACTTAACCTTAACCGTTCCCACTTTGCAACCTAACCCTAACCTTCCCCTTCTAGCAGTCTAAGCCCTCTGGAAAGAGTACGATTTGCTATTGGGATAAGAGTACCTTGCCAAAATAGGGCCTCTAACCATAATGCCTGTTCCCAATAGAAATATTCCTTACAGCCACAATTCAGCTGTTGGCTTTATCAGTGTTGAAAATCTGATAATTGCTGCAGCAACTTCACCCCAAGATATAACTAGATACAACTACAATCCCTTATCCTGATTGTAGCAATTGTGGTATAGTGCATCATATTAGGATAATACAGAATAAAAAAGTTTAACAAGATTTAATTAATGCACATGGTTTGCAGTTTGCTTTATTAGGTTTATTTTATAACAGTGGATCTTATCCTAACAGCGCCATTTATAAGACTGTCTGTCATTTTGGAAAATAAAGGACAATTAAACAAGACTGATGAGATATTAATAATGCATATGGTGGCTGTATATATTTCTTAGGATGTATTTAATAATTGGGTATCTAACAACTATGGCCTGTTTTTTAAGTATCCCAAGCAATTTGAGGAAACAGTGATTGGCTGTTAGATAATAGATTTAACAAGGATATATACAAGAACTGGAATATGATAGTGATTGAGACCTATTTCAATCACTTTTGCACAGATCACATTTTACATGCTTCTTTTCTTTCTTTTTTTTTTCCTTTTGGGTACAATATGTAAATCAGAAGAGTTAAAATAAAGAAATGATATTGCTTTATTAGGGTTATTTTACACAACGTATTAATAGTTTCATGATAATAGAGACGTTTTCAAACTTGCACCAATGATACAGCTAGCAAGACACAAGGGGTAGATCCAGGTCTACGTACGCGAGCCTTTATACGCTAGCCGCTGATGTAAAATCACCTATTTGTATTTACTGCACATCACGTGGCAGATGTTACGCCACGTAACTCTGAACATACGTACCAGCAGTGTACGAATGAAGGGGAGGGTCTTCCATATGACACCTGTAGTTATGCTTTGTAGGTGGAGGGAGGCATTTAAATTGTACAGAATGGACCGGGTCAGGCTGTTGCGTACGTGAATCCATTATGTATGTCAGTATTTAAGCTTTGAATAGTTAAGGTAGGGTTTAGGAAGCGTAAAACGACCAAAGTACGTACAAGCGAGGGGAGTGCACAGAAAATACGCTACACGATGAAACGTAACAAGCACTTAATCTACCCCAAGGTGAGTATCGTTGGGGCCCCCTCTTTCCAGGCCATCCTGTCTTTATGCATTGTAACACTGCAGAGGGGAATAAGCTGAGGCCTATCACTAAATAGGTGCTAGTGTTCCCAGCAGGCAGACACAAGGGGTAGATCCAGGTCTAAGTACGCTAGCGTTTATACGCTAGCCGCTGATGTAAAATCGCCTATTTGTATTTACTGCACATCACGTGGCAGATGTTACGCCACGTAACTCTGAACGTACGTACCTGTTATGTGCCGTCAGAACGGCAGTGATCTTACCTCCAACCAGCGCTCTCCTGTTATGTGCCGTCAGAACGGCAGAGATCCTACCTCCAACCAGCGCTCTCCTTCCCTGCATGCCGTCAGAACGGCATGCAATCTTCTCCCCACATCTCACGCTGGTCTCCGTCTACCAGCGCAGCGCCAGGCCTCTCTCAGCACGCATACCGTCACGGGGGCGTGACGGTATGCAAATTAGCCATGTGGAGACAGCGCTGGCCGTATAGACAGGCGCTGATCTCCTCACTGCCTTCTGTGTCCTGGTGGTTGCCAGGGGAACACCAATGCCTTCTGTTGCTCTACCTATCCTATCAGCAGCTGCCAGCTCCTATTTAAGCGCCCCGAGCTCTCTCTCCCACGCTGGTTATAGTTTCTGTTTACAGCTACTGTGCCTGCTATTTCTCTCTCTCTCCTACCTTGTGCTCTGTTCTTGTTGATTCTGAGTGTCCCAATGTTTCTCCTGCCTTGTGCCTTGCTCCTATTAACCCTTCGTGTTCCATTGCCTCTTCTCCCACCTTATTGTGCTGCCCACCCGGTATTTACCTTGCCTTTCCTGTGTGATAGTGTTTGTTAACCCCCTCGGGGGTTCCCGCTTTGTGACTGAGTGTGCGATTGCCCCAGTAAGTCCAGTGTGTCCTGTTTGTCCTGTTACTTCCCACTTGTCTATTTGTCGTTGTTTATTGTTCTCTGTTGTTCGTTATAGGCCAGACTCTGCTGGCCTATCTCTTCCCATTTCCTCCCATCTGTTCTTCTATCTCTTCTCCTGGGTGTTGCCACGGAGGCCGCGACCTGTGGGTAAATCGGCAGCGCCAGACTATCCTCACCTTCAGAGGCTCTAGCGAAGAACACGATCCTGCTAGACTCCGTGCCTCGGTCGGTTTCATCCGCTACGCTCCCAAGCTTCATCCAGATCCTGTCGCCTGCATCGTGTGGGACAACCCACAGTATCTCTGGACCCAAGTCTACTCTCCGGTACCTGCTCCTGCTCCCCTCCACTACCGGGTTCGTAACAGTACCATCAGTGTACGAACGAAGGGGAGGGTCTTCCATATGACACCCGTAGTTACGCCTTGTAGGTGGAGGGAGGCATTCAAATTGTACAGTATGGACCGGGTCAGGCCGTTGCATACGTGAATCCATTACGTATGTCAGTATTTAAGCTTTGAATAGTAAAGGTAGGGTTTAGGAAGCGTAAAACGACCAAAGTACATACAAGCGAAAATACGCTACGCGATGAAACGTAACAAGCACTTAGGTCTGGGTCTGCCCCAAGGTAAGTAACAGGGGCACAGGACTATAAACACATTTTATTAAGGCGTCTTTATGACTATGCCTCTGCTCTTGAATTGATATTGTGTTGCAATCACATATAAAATATTTTGGGGAAAGTATATATTCAAACTTGCTATTAGGATTCTATTTATAAAATCTAGCATAGCCTTACATTTAGAAATGACATCAAGTGCCACAAAGTGTAAATCAGGGTTGCCGACTCTCCCGGAATGTCTGGAACCTAATTACGCGATTTGCATAACCCGTGTCATTAAGCCCCGCCCCCACATGTGTCGCTAGCTTCTCTCCGGGATCTCACGGAGAGAAGCTGCCAAAAGTCGGCAACCATGGTGTAAATAGCATTCAACTTTAAAATAAGAACATGAGAGGTATATCAATAATATCTTCTGACTAGGATTTTTTAGAATAGGATTTTTATTGATTGAAAAATAACAAATTCAAAAATGGAACACATCTGTGAACTACATGAACTGTTAACAAATATCTGCACTAAGATGATCGTCATGCCAACTGGTCATTTTCAGTGTAGTGAATGTTTATAGACAATTTACAATTAAATTGAAATAGATTTTTTCTTTCATGCTGAGTAATGGAGATAAAATAGAGATGTGTATATAACAATACTGTGCTTGACAGGTATAGACAAGCATGTTAAAGGTGAACCATGGGACGCGTGACATTTTTACGTTTTCTGAAAAGAAGACTGCAGTTCCTTTAACGCTTCACTACACAGATGTACACATGTGATTTTTCAGCTAGAACATAATGAATGGAGTGATAAGGAAGAGAGTATGTGTGAACTCAAGCAAACTGTACATTCATCATATGTGCATGTAAATTGAAGCTGACACATGCAGTTCTTCAGTAAAGGCTGTGGAATCACTATGCATAACGGCAGCATCTAGACTCCTTCCAAACAGCATTTCTGATGCTGCTAATAAAATGCAAGACACAATATTGGTTTGATCTATGTATCCCACTGGCCGAATACTGGGGCAGATTTAGAACAACGTTTCCGTGCGTATTTACGCCTGGCGGAGACGTAAAAAGGCGATTTGGTATGTACTAAGCATGCGCACGACAGATGATACGCTACATGACGTAACGTAACTCTGAGCGTAAGGGCCTTTCACGTATCAGTAGCGTAAAATAGTTCGAGGGGGCGTGCCAATTTTACGTTAGCCAAAAGTACGCTTAAATTACACAATGTAGGCGGGGGTTTACATTTAAATCGTACAGTATGGGCGTGCTTAGCGGCGTAACTACGCGCAGTCTATACGTACGTGTGCAGACATGAGCGGTTACGCTGCCAAAAGTTAAGGTAGGGTTTAGATTTACATGCAGGGGGGGTGCCTAGGAGAGTGTATAGAAGGTAAGCTCGCATAAACACCATAAGCTAGTAAACGGATTGCAAGCGGAGTTCTGGATCTACCCCACTGTCTCTTACATAAAGAGAAATGGAAGGAACTTGTTTCCCTGTGGTACCCAAGCAACACAGGTAATATTCTAAGTTGCAGGTAAAAATATCAAAAGTGAGAATGAGAATATTTACATAGTGCACCCCAAAAGCCCTTCTCCCCAAACCGCTAATGAAAAGGACAACTGAGGATAGAAGAAACTGACATGAGGGAAGTAAATCTCCAGGGTTGGGAAAGAGGCAGAGACTAGTGTAAACTTAGTTAATATTTAATATCCAATCAGGCTTCTGAAGGAGGAGATAGGGTTTTATAAGACCTCATAGCAAATAGTCCTTCCTCTTTCTCATATGGAAATTCAACACTCTCCCTCCCTTTCTTCGGTTTAAGTTGCTGGTTAATGTGCTTGTATAAATGTGTGTTTTGCAGTTTGCCTTTCTTTTTCAGTTCTCAGGTATATTTCCATGGGGACACAATTGTGGTGAGTCAAAGAGTTTTTATCCCCTAACCTTGGTGCTGGTTTGGTCACAGATAAGGACGGTTCAGGGTTTCTTTTGATGGGCAGGCCCTGGTCCAGTGGGTTATTGAGAAAATGAGCCATCTGATTTCGGAGGTAGATGACTGGTGCCCATTGGGGTGAAAATGATAAGGAGGCCCCCAATTCATTTGTGTGTGATAATGATACCCCAAATCCCTTTACTATGAGGTTGATAAGAATGCCCCCAATTCCTTTGTGTGGCGTTGATAAGGGTACCCCCGGATCCTTTGTGTGGGGGTTATAAGGAGGACCCTACACCCTTTATCATGGTTTATTTATTTGTAGCCCACTTGGCCTGCAAATAATTTATTAACCAAGCAGCACTGCAAAAGTGATTAATAAAGAAAATCAAATAAATAGATCAATACAAAATATTGATAATATAAAGCACTCACAATTGTTGATAATATAACTCAAATGATGTTAGTTAAAAAAAATTGGATTTATTTAAGTACATATTATTGATGAGAAAGTAGTAAATATAATGAAAAAAATCCACTATTCAAAAACAATAATAAAATTTTAGGTAAAAATGCCGACAAAATGAAATACAAGACAAAAAAAAAATCACTTGCAACAAAAGAGGTTACCAACTAAATGTGTACAGTCCCACATATAGCAAAATCATGATTCAAATAAAGAACTTAGCTGGAATGACCAGGGTATATAGGTTAAAAATTACCCCAGTTTCAGGTAGTGAAAAGCAGGTCGTTCTCCGTGGCCAAACAACAAACAATCCTCTCTAGTCACCACTGCAGAGATAAAATAGGGTGACCACCCAATTTTTTATTCACCAGTCCTGCTAATTATATGAAATAGTTTTGCGATCTGTAAAAGGTCCCTATAGAGAGCTGTATTATAGCTGAGACATGCTGGTAACATGTAGGCAGCCTTTCATGTGTGTCTTCGGGAAGAACCTCGATCTACTCACTCGAGCCTCCCCTGGCCTTATTAGTGTGCAGTTCTCCTCTGGTGCTCCAGTCAAGGGTGCGGGAATAGTGGAGATAGAAGTCTTTTACCTCTGCAGCTTCAATTAGTTTGGTGACTTGTAGTGAGACTTGCCTGCAATGTCTTTTTCCATCACTATCTTGAGAAATATATTCAATTAAATTTTTATTGTAATAAATTTACGGAAACTTCTGGGTACTTTTTTAAAAATAATTAGGAGGGTTATAAGAACTAAGGACCGTATTCACACTTAAGTAAGTGCAGAAACCCTGTGCGTATATTTACGAACTGATAAACTGCGCATGCCTAGAACTCAAACATATGCACGGGAGCCATGTCTGACTGAGTCATAGACACGGACGGCTGACTTAGGACTGATGCATGCATCGGCACGGAATGAGACCCACATGCGTGGCTACAGAGGCAAGGTTCTTAATGCAAATGAGATGCTACTAATATACAGTATGGGCGTTCCACTTAAGCTATGACTTTACAAGTGCGATTGCCTTTCGGAAGCAACCATACGCAGGGAAACCGGTAAGGTAGCCCTCTGTCACTCTTAAGTTGATTTACATATGGTTTGGTGCTTGCTTATGCGTCTTATTTAAATGTTTTTGATACCATTAAGCTGGCCATACACTAGAGCGATTATCGACCTGATTTTGCAATTATTGTGTTATCAGGTGAATTATCGTTCAAGTGTATTGTAGCGATTTTTTCGACTACCATCCAAACATCATCCAAAAACCTTTTGAACGATTATTTGATTATTGACGTGTTTGATTTAAATCAGGCCAAATCAGACGATAAAATGTAAAATCGCACAGTGTAATTGTGAAATCTTCACAGATAAATTCCTGGCGACGTTAGTACTTTCCTAGGCGTGATTATGCAAATCTCACATCACACATGACACATTTTGTTTCTGTTTGTTTCCTGTCCTTTATAGACATAACCTGACAAAGTTGACACCGAAACACTGGGATGTGTATTGAAAATGAATGAATTAGTTTTTTATGTTTTTTTTCTCTAGCAAGTATTAACCTATCAGAAGCGGATTGGCTGTAGAATTTACAGGAAGTTTTTCTGGTAGGCCAATGGAGTTTCAAGGCCACCCAGCACCATCTCATTTGCTTTAAGAGAACTAGGATGTTGACAGTTAAAATTAGGGTATGGAATTTGGGTTATGGTTAGGATTAGGGTTATGATAAGGATTAAGGTTAGGGTCAGGATTATTGTAATGTTGGCATTAGAAGATTCGATTAGACAGATGTCACTGTAATTACTCTGATTAGTAGAAAAATGCTGATAGTTAAATGCTTCTGGCATGTTCAGTCTCGGAACATCAGACTGGTAAACCACATAAATGCGGAAATGACACAATGGCTGTTACAAAACTTCTTTACTTCTATACACATTACAATACACGAATGAAACCAACAAGAAGCAGATTCAGATACCATAACTATAGGTTTTCATAAATGACCATTTTTCACTTTAATTAGCAATCATTACATTAATAATGTGCTTTTAGACTTGAAAATTACACAGATCTCCAACACAGAGTTATTTTTATTCTAAAAACATCATAGTAGTTTATAACTAACAAACTCTGCTTAATGACACTATTATGATATTTCCATTTAGTACGTGCACTTTACTGGTGTAATTTGGTTAATTTTCCTTTTTTGATAGACAGCACATGATATTTTTATGTCTCACTTAAGGTCATCATCTTTGTTATTAGATTTTATTTTTAGCAGCTAGAATTAGAAGAGAAGTTAGCAACGCTTTGCTGACCCACTCCTTCTTTATGCTTATGGCCAATGGCTATCAAATCCATTCTCAGGCATAGATAGCAAATGGCCAGATGGCTCCATTGCAAGCCTTATATTCTCTATTCACTAGATTGTATCCCATTCTCAGTCTGTTTCATCATAAAGTTCTGCTTACCTATTCAGTGTTGTTTTAGAGAAGGGCTTTTTTAGGCAGTCACATAATTAATTTACATATCCCATTTTCCTTCAGAAATCTCAATCTGGTCACCCTGCGTCTCCTCACCACCCCAGGCATTTGGTTAACAAATTAGTGAAACTGGTACCATACACATATTTGTTAAAACTGCTCAAGGGCTCTGTGAAACATTCAAGTATTAATTGGTAGAGTGGTGGAATTTCAATTATATACAGTATGCCCATGCAACAGAAGCTAAAGCTATTAACAATAGCTAAAGTAAAAATAGCTAACAATTTTGTATTATTATTTGCTGAAGCAGTGTATAATCAGTAGAGATCTGTAAATAAGTGCTCTGTAATCCAGCAGTGTCAGGCTGCCAAATGTTATTCTGCGGGGAGAGGTCAGCAAACATAAGTAAGTGGCCTCAGGTTTTAAAAAACAAAAACTAACATGGTTGTAAATTAATTATGAAAGACTATAATTAAATGAACTAATCAGCCTCATCTGGCATAGCTAAGGCTATTATTGTGGCCTCTAAGCAATATATAGACTATAATCAGTAACTGCATACATACAGAGATACTTCTATATCCAGCAGAAGATAGATACACACTAAGGGCTAGATTTACTAAACTGCGGAAAAGGTCAAGTGGAGATGCTGTTCATAGCAACCAATCGGATTCTAGCTGACATTCTCTAGTATTTCATAGAAAAGTGAAAGATAGAATCTGATAGGTTGCTATGGGTAACATCTCCACTTTGCTTTTTCCATAGGAGATGTCATGGCTCTTACAATTTCACTGCTGATTGCAAATCCCAATGACAGCACCAATTCAAGCATACACACTATACCAATTTATCAGCAGATCTGAGATCTTGATCTGCTCACAAAATCTGTTTTGAAAATCATCCCTCTATATTAAGACATAAAAGATTATCAGCAGGTGGAATATAGGTTTAATGATGGTGTGGGACAATGATGATGCATCAGAATCAATACAAACCACACATTATAATATAGATGTTAAGAACATAAGTAAGGGACAACAATATATATGATAAATTATACTATAAAGTTATACTTTTGCCACAAGAGCTCAGTAAAATAAGAATTACATTAACACTGAGGGGGTTATTCAAATAGGCGTCAGAGTATCACAAACAATGTAAATTAAAGTCCCAGCAAGGGACAGTTTCACCTCCTATATCAACTCAGGTGTTGGGGATAGTGTATAATCATTAGAGAAAAACAGAGGGGAGAGGAATATCAGTTTTGACAAAAGTTTAATTTAAAAAACATACAGAGAACAAAGTTTTAACATATAAAATACAATCTAAAATTGCAGGCATTCAAACTAACAGATAACCCATGCGTACCAAGTGAGAGAACGGGGACCGCAAGATGGAATGACAGCGCTGTTAAACGATCTCCCGTGCTCGGACCGGACTTGACAGGGTAACTGCAGGAATGAACACCATGGTGGTCTAAGGGATGCTTGTGTTCATTCCTGCCGTTACCCTGTCAAGTCTGGTCCGAGTACAGGAGATCGTTTAGCAGCGCTGACATTCCATCTTGCGGCCCCCGTTTTCTCACTCGGTACGCATGGGTTATCTGTTAGTTTGAATTCCTGCAATTTTAGATTGGATTTTATATGTTAAAACTTTGTTCTCTGTATGTGGGAAAATTAAACTTTTGTCAAAACTGATACTCCTCTACTCTCTATTTTTCTATGATGGTTATACACTATCCCCAACACCTGAGTTGATATAGGAGAGCCAAAAGGAAAAGAGGTTAAAAGCTGTTTTGAAAGGATTGAACTTTTTACATCTGCTTTACATCTTTTTACGCCTTGCTGGGCCTTTTATTTACATTGTTTGTAATTTCATGTTTTAACCGGAGGTGGTTCGGTTGTTTTATTTTAGTCTCTGGCGTTGGATTTTTAGTTCTAACTTCTTGTTATAAAGGCGTCAGAGCATAAAAGGTTGTAAAGGAGGTGGCAGCACAAAATGGCGGTTGCTCAAATCAATTTAAGGCTAATATACAGGTGCATTCAAGGCAGGGATAATGCAGAAATATTAGTTACATGCACTTGCACATATGATAAGCCACCTGTCAAAACAGTGAAAGAGTCACATGCATGGGCATTATTCTATGATCCCTGTACATGTTACCCAAAACAAATGCGTTGTCTAATAATTTAACTTTATCAGTATAGAAGACCAAGTCACTCCAGGAATCTACATCTTGCCCAAGATACATAAAAACCCATCTCAACCCCCAGGACGACCTATTATTTCAGGGTCCAACTCCCTCACTTGCAATCTCTTTGCCTTTATCGACCACCATCTGCAACCCTTTGTCACAAGCACAGCTTCCTACCTCAAAGACACAACTGATCTTCTATGCAAATTGGAAACCTTTGAATGGAAACCAAGTATGACTCTAGTGACTGCAGACGTATGTTCGCTCTACACAATCATTGACCATTCCAAAGGCATAGAAGCTGTCCTTGAAACTCTCCAACAATGAATAAGGAACTCATCTCTTTCCTAGAAGAAGGAATCAATTTCATTCTTCACAACAACTTTTTCTATTTTGAAGGATTCCTATTACCAAAAATAAGTCGGTACTGCCATGGGGACTAAATTTGCTCCTAGCTACACCAACCTTTTTATGGCATCTTGAGAATCTAAGAAGGTATGGCATGATCACTCCTGGTGGCAAATCTGTCCTCATGGTTCAGGTACATCGAAGACATCATCTTCATCTGGGATGGTTCTAGAGAAGAACTGGACTCTTTCTACAAACACTTCAATTGTAATGACAGGAACATTCACATAACTTTTGACATCAGCCCAACCCAGGTCCATTATCTAGACCTCACCATCTACATGGAAGATGAAAGAATTAAAACTAAAACATATAGGAAACAAACCCATTCCAACTCCTACATTGATACATCCAGGGCTCATCAGAATTGGCTTAAAGACATACCCTTCGGCCAATACAGAAGAATGAAGAGAAACTGTACTGAAGAATCCATCTACATAGAACAGATTAAGGAACTTAAAAAAACAATTCGAAGAAAAACACTGTGACCCAAAAATCCTAGAAGAAGCAGAAAATAAAGTGAACACCACAAACAGAGAAATCATCATTCATCCACCACCAAAAAATACCAAAAAACAAAAAGACACCAAGTGGGCTTTCCTCTCTAAATATGGTCTAAATCACAAAAAGATTGAAAATATCTTCAGAAGACACTGGAAGAATAATACAAAAGGACCCTATACTTCATCCTTACTTACCTGACAAACCACAATTCATCTACAGAAGAGCAGAAAACCTAAGAAATATTCTGGTTAGAAGCAATCTACCAGATAAAGCAAAAAGAGGCTCAATAAGGATGAAATGTTTCCACCGCTGAAGCCTATGTATTGCATGCCGAGAAGTAAAAATGGAAAAATCTAATTACACCAACTTCACGGCAAAAGGTAAAACCTACAAAATGAATCAGTTCATCACCTGCAATGTCAAAAATGTAATTTATTTACTGGAATGCCATTATGGCTTCTTCTATGTGGGCCGCACTACATGCCCACTAAAAATTAGACTTGCAGAACACGTCCGCAATATCAAAAAGGGGATGGAAAATCATTCTGTATCGATGCACTTTAAAGAACATCATAACTGCTCCCCTCAAGGTCTAAAAAATGTATGGGGTATACAAACAACCAAAGAAAACTGGAAGAACAGAAATATTGAAAGGAAACTTGCCACTCTGGAAATGGAATGGATTTTCAAACTAAAAACACTGCAACCCACAGGTCTGAACCTTGACTCTGAATTAAAATGGTTTCTGTGAAGTCTTCATTAGATCCTTTAATATCTGCAAACTTCCACTTTTATTATTCATTGAAAAAAACTCATCCTATATGACTTAGCCTCTGCATGAAAATTCTGCACCATAGCAATAGGACTTAATAACACTTTCCTGTTGCCAGCTGCCAAATGGTGTTTAAATTATTTTAATAATTTTTTCTGCTTTTCTAGACACATTCTATACATGTGCCACCCCAAAAAACAGTGCTTTTCATAAAGATATCTTCTTCAGTTCTTTTTGTTTGATGTTCATTTGGTTATGTTTACCTGATCACCATGACGACACATGTGATTTTCTGTTTATTTTCTGTCTATTTCACCACCTGTTCTGTTTCTTCTCTCAAAACCCTTTTTCTCCCTAAACCACTTCACAATTAAATTGTGTTACAAACTACCAATACGAATCTAATTAACTTTTAGTTACAAAAATACCATATATCCTCTGTGAAGATTCACCAACATCAGCCTGACTGACAGTTAGGCTATTTAAATGCCCTTTGAACAAACAATCACTATCCTTGATAAAGGCCTGTAATGGCTGAAATGCGTTGAATGCATTTTAGACTTCCACTCTGCTCCTTTAACGGACACCCCTGCCTCCAGCCTTTGCTTCATACCCGGGAAAACATCGGCTTTCAACATAGCAACTTCGGTGCCGCTATTTTAACAGAGGAACGAGTCCTTTTCCATTTACGGACATTTGCATCACAGACACTGCCTGCGAAGGGGGTGAGTCCTTAACGCAACTTGAACATTACATTCTACGGACTCTGTACAGAGCGGCGTCCAGCCCCTCTCTCTTCTCCAAAATGTTTTTGCACTTTTTAAACGTTTCTACATTTTTTTATTTGGACCTAATAAATTGAGCTTTTAACATTATTTAACTCCTAATGTCTCACTCTGCTCCTTGTCAGCGCTTGAGCTTACCCTGAGTATTTGCACATATCTTTCTATACTCAGTTCTTATTGCATTCAGCACCCTAGCAAAAAACAAACAAACAGAATGCATCTACTGTATGTATTACAGGATCCTTGGGCCAGATCCAGACCGAAGTGTACTGTATGATCTTGTAGCGTATTTACGCGATCATAAGTACTATGCATTCCCCCGGGAACTTCGTCGGTCACTGGTAATTTAGCTGTTTTACGACTATCAAACCCTACCTTAACTTTTCCAAGTGTAGCCGCGCTCGTGTGTAGCGTCCTGACAGTGATAACTGTCTAACCTAGCCCATACTGTAGAATTTAAATGCCTCCCTCCCAAAACGATATAGTTACAACCGACCAGAGTTACGATGCGTCACATCTGCTGTGCGCATGTGCAGAACATACAAACAGTCAAAGTTACCCAAGCAGCTTGTGTAACTTCACTATCGTACGTAGTTCTGGATCTGGCCCTTTATGTTTAGGTATTTGAGAGGATGCCACTGTTCAGCACCAACCCCTGTCACTTCATTTGTCCATTCTGACTCAACATGCCATTACAGCGACAGCTAAATAAGTCAGGCTGGGCTAAGTATACAGGAATAATGAAAAGTTTAGTGAGTAAGAAAGTTATATCCTTCATTATGTGTAGTTCAGTGAGCAGTGTTTTCCCAGAAACAGTTTTCAGCTAAATTAATCAAATTTAATTAAAGCAGAACTGGAGGATAGATAAAATATATATTTTAATCGTCTTCTTTTCCAGCAACATTACTTAATAAGGACACCGCTGGGGAACTGAACTGGAAGAAGCAAAAAGTAAAAAAAAATTATAATTATAAAAACATACATTTCTTTAATGCTTCAAAAATATATTTGATGGAGTTTCATGGGAGCTTTTTTAATGTTATTTGCCTTAAGAATAAGTAATGATATGCTATAACTTGTTAAATGAAATACATTTATATTTAAAACATTCCATGCTTATTTGACATGGGTTAAATTAAAATTAGTTTATTAGATTATGTTATGTTAAATCTCAGCAGGGCCGCCGTCATCAAATGCGGGGCCAGGGACCCAACCGCCAGGCCCCGCTCCCTAGGTGACGTCATTGGTGATGTCACATAGGGGTGGGACCCGACAGACACGCTTTAACAGCGGGCCGGCTACTTAATAGCACTGAGCAGCAAGTATTGGCGGTAGAATACCGGCGATACCTGCTGCTACAGAAATAGGTAAGTATTGGTGGGCTCCCATCAGGTCCGAGCCCAGGACATTAGTCCCAACTGTCCAACACAATGGCGGTCCCGAATCTCAGGGTCATCCATACAAGTGGGGATGCCACTTGGAAGTCAAAGGTTCCAGCATCCTCCTCCCCATCCAGCAACAAGCGCATTGCACAATTTGGTCACCTCTCTGAACGGTCCTGACTTGCACATGTGCAGATAGAGGCTGTTTAGCTGTTTGTAAACTTTCTATCAGCTTCACTTTCAGAGTTACAGCCGCCTGCTACACTATAGATACTGCCGGGGAGTAGTAGCAGCGAGGGATTAGCTGGAGCCACTATCCAATAGTACATATACATTTATATATTTAAATATAACTAGAGACAGACAGACAAAATCTGATTGGCTGTAATTGGCACCACGCTCTCTTTACAATTCACACTTAATATGCTTCCAGACAGGGCTGTGTCCAGGGGTGGGCGGCCTGAGAAATTACATTAAGTCAGTCTGCCTCCTGAGCTGTAGTCACATAGCCAGTGGCTTTAATAGATAAACTGTACTAGTTATACAGGAGCCCGATAACAGCAAACTTGTTTCATTGAGCAACATATGCAGCAGCATCATTCATGGAAACATCTTTGATCTTACAGGGCTTATGTCATAACAAGTATGTGAATGACATTATTAGGCAGCATCATCAAGCAGTGAGCACCACAGAGGAAGGAGGAGGAGGGAGAAGAAGACAACAAAGGTAAGTCGGTTTAGAACAGGTTTTAAAAAAGAAAAGCTGTTTACATAGAAGGGCAGAAATGAAAGCAGCTGAACACAGATAAGCAGCAGAAATAGAAGCTGGACATATATAAGGGGCAGAAATGGAAGCTGGACATATATAAGGGGCAGAAATAGAAGCTAGACACAGATAAAGGGCCGAAATGGAAGTTGGACACACAGAAGGGGAAAAAATGGAAGATGAACCCGTAGAAGGAGCAGACATGGGGTATGGACAAATAAAAGTGGCAGACATGGGGTCTGGACACACAGAAAGGACAGAATTAAAGACTGGACATGCATATAAGTGGCAGAAGAGGATGGCTGTGCACATGCAAATAAAAATGAAAATAAATGGCTGGATGCATATATATCCTTTTGGGGGAGGGGGAAAGGGGGCACCAAAAATATTTTTTCTACTAGGTTTATAAACAAATCTGCTCCCAGATATACATTGACATTACCCTGTATAATTCATTCCTATTCAAATAATGAATACACAATCCCATCATATGTTTTTTTTACCCCAGTTAAACCCACATAAAATATTATTTGTCAGTGTTTAGGTTCATATGTGTAACCCTGGGGGTAAAACACGATGGTAATAAAAATAAATAAAATGTCCTTAAAAAGGGTTTAATTGACATAAGACTTTGAAAAATAAACTCCTTTGATTGATATTGTTCTGATCTGTTAAATAAGGTTGAATCATAATTGTTTTTTGTTAGACTTTTCAGTGTTTATTTTCTCTTGTAGTCTCCTTGCCAAGCTCTTGATGTAATGTCAAACATACTGCTCCTCGTGTGTTCTCACTTTACATAACTATATTACACAGAACAATTGGCAAACCTATTCCAGGTATTACATAGCCGTCTCCATTATGTAGACTACACTGCTCACCGCTGATAGTTCAATACAGGGTGCTTCATTTCTATTCATAACATCTTTCAAAACCATTACATTTGAATGCTAAGATTGATGACTACTTTAAGTCTGCATTCCATAAAAATGACTGTTTATACTTATGCAATGTATATTTATAGGCAGTTAATGTGATATGTGATTTCAAGTTATTCATATTCTTTCTGGTTAAATACATATGCAGTTACAACATTCTATAGCAAAGAATTGTTTCCATTTGGTTGCCCTTTTTCAGATTTTCGGTGAGTGTCATGAGATGATCAACTGTAAAATTTCATTTAATAATGAATAGTAGAGAAAAAAAATGTGCAAATACTTTAAAACCACTGGAAATATCTTTAAGTAATTAAGTATTAATTGGAGAGGTTTCCTATTGCGTTAATAAAATAGCTACTGGTGTAATCTATTCAGACTAATAAAAATACGCCTAAAGCTTCTGTTATATGACCCAAGCATCATTAACTGTCTGCTTCCAAGTCATTTAATTCTAATTCACCTAAATTCTGAATGGAGGCTGGCGAATTGTTCTAAAGTTACAGTGATTATTTCTTGCCCACAATGCATAATGTCGCTGTGTTTTCCACATTAAAGCTCCCCATAAGTGTTTTTATAATGTTCTATTGCTGGTTTGTGAACCTTCCAGCTATAGATGTCTTTTAACCTAGGAATTAAATGTACATTTTAATCTTGCATTGTTTGCATGCTATATAAGACACTCTTTAATGACTTGGCAGCCATTTCAGAAAGGAGAGTTGATGAGAACACTTGTTTGCTGTCTCTGTGCTGTATACTTGTAGACTTTGCACAATTACAGTGTTTTAGCCTTTCAGAAATGAATGGGCTTTTTTTTATAACTGTGCTGCCTGCAATACTATAGTAGCTGCACAGTTTGGATGTTGTACTGTATAGAGGACTACAAGGAATATGACAATCATCATAAACAGGAAACGGCATAATACCTATTCACGCACCAGTCAGCCAGACACACCTTAACGAAATAAACACACGGAGACATATGGCTGCCCTTTAAAATGGGAACATGCTTTATTAATAGATATATTTGGGCCGAACTGTATTTTGATGACTAAAGCTGTGTCATCCAGCAATGAATGGATGGCCCAACTAGCAGAGGGGGGTTCAGCCCTGAACTTAACACTTAACTAAACTTACGCTATAACAAACCTTGGCGCTTCTAGCAAACAACCATACCCACCAACCCAATCATAAAGCACACCCCGTAACCTGGAAGGCGGCATTCTAAGTGAACCCATATGTTACGGACTGGACTCCTCGCAACTCTCCTGGGTTGGTACTCAACAGATCGATTGCTCTTATTTTAATATTGTTCCCCAAGCTTGCATCAATAATCTTGCTGACCCCCCACTGCTACCGCCAAACCATGCACCGCCTGTATGGGGAAAAAAGACAAAGTGTATCATTGAAGCCATGATGTATATGCCAGCAGTTGACTTGAATCCAATATTCGCCATTATCTTTACGGTTTTAGCAATCCCTCATCTCTATTGTGACCTTCAAAGAAAAGTAATTGGTTGTCTGCAAAGAGTAATTTTACCAACTATCCATGTGACTACAGATATGTGGACCAGCGGTACTGGCCAAACTAAATATTACATGAACATAGCAGCACACGGGGTGGGTGTATTGCCTTTAGCAGCAGAATGCGATGTGCAGCACCAGCTCATTCTGCTACTCTTTGTGTCGGTGGTTTCAGTAAGACGAGTACTGGTGTAAATTTTCTGGGTAAACACTGTGATGTCGTAGTAAAATGGCTCTCCCCACTGAAACTGTCCTCAGGCTTTGTGCTCTTCAATACTGACAGTAACATTTTACAAGTCATCTAATGTGGGGGCCGGACAAACCAAGCACTTCAGCCACAAAAGTATCAGTCCCTGTCATTGAAATGCTTGGTCTGATGTCCTTAATGTGATACAATATAAAGGTGAGTGAACGATAATTCTATATTGCACCACTTTTGCACCACTTTTTCTGTGCCCACCTCTGTATCAGTGTTAGTTTTACAGGTAGTAGTTTCTTGCACTACTGGGGGCTGATCCAGACCTACGGCCGCCCAGGGAATTATGGCTGGCTCGGCCGTAATTTCCTTGTTTTGAAGGTTGTGTGCATGCGCACAACCTGCAAACGGCAGCGTAATGGCCGGCAGCCGTAACTATAATTACGGCTGCTGACTGTTATGAAAAGGGGGCTTCCCCCCTTTAAGCATGCCGTATCTCTGCTGTCAAGGTGGAGATAGGCATGCAAATTAGGGAACGGGGCAGAGAAAGCCCCGTCACGATCAGCAATGCAACCGTAAGGACACAGAGCTGATCGTAATAGTTAGGGTAGGAATCCGCCCACCAGTGGGGAATGCATGGGGCGTGCATTCCCCGCTACAATGACGGCCGTACAGACCTCGGTCCTTGGTTCCAAAGTCCTCCCAGAGCACACAGACTGAATAAGCACCACCTTAAGGTACTAGCCTCTAACTGCTACCTGCATTTTGCGGCAGATAGGAGGGGCATCATGTGACCAACACCTTCCTTCCATCCAGACTCAGGCCCCACTTCCGTCCCGGGTGACAGTCCAGTCCTTTGCATGATTTTTGAAATACATTTTTTATTCAGTTCAGCGTGTATCTGTTTAGTGTGTTGATCACTGCTTTTTACAGTAGCTGCCTTTTTATTTGCCTCTTCTTCAAATATAATAAGGCACCATGAGAATTGCTATTATCTATCCTATTCTAATAACTACATAGGGATCATTTCTGACACTAAAAGGGTTACAATTTAATGACTGTGACCTTAGGGTGAAACCCTGACAACCTCATTGTGTTGGCTAATTTATATTCACCTGACATAGAAAAGAAGTAGAGCAACAAATTGTCTTCTAACATTTTCTGTACAAATGAGTTATTTGTAGCTATGCAGAGAAATATGTAAATTGCTGCCATCATGGTATTTCTAGAATAATTATTGCCTGATAAGCTTTTAATCAGTCGTTTCCACAACCATTCGTTTGTCTTTGTGCTACCAATGCGCAGTGATAATTGACATAATTTGAGAATAATAGTTCATTTCATAATGACAAAAAATATTAATAGGACATAAAATTAAGGAAACGTGAAACAAGATGATGAATTCTACACCGGTATGTGGTATGTATGTGGCATTAGAGATGCTGAACATTGACACTGGGTTTTGTACTTTGCTATAGCTATTCCTAGTATTATATATGTAGTTATTAAAGATTAATATTGATTATAATTATGCATTGTTAGTCCCTCTTGTGGAGAATTGGGGAATTGAATGTCAAAGGATTAATAGAATTTAGCTACACACTGGGGATTCTTCAAATGATTATCATTTTAAACACACGATAAACAAGTGTGTGGATCAGTATTGTGCACCTGCAACGATCATGACTGATTGCTTCAAAGTACAAGAAATTATTTGATCACATCTTTTGACTTTTAGCACTCATATGATGTTTCGATCTCAGCTAAGAGTTGTGGGGGAAAAAAACACACACACACTGAGCTGCCCACATCGGACCTAATGGTAAACTCTGTCGGACCCCTGACTTCTGCAAGCTGCTGGCGGAACTCGGGTGTCTTTCTGGCACTGCGCATACACGCGCCAAATGTTCCGCAATGAATCTCCTTGTGTACAGAACTCAGTTCCATACGTAAGGATATCTGTCCGACAGGGAATTCCAATACATTTGCAAGTCTTATCACCACATGGAGGGCGGGGATAGGCATGCAGATGAAGATGAGGAGGCGGCCAATAGGCACTTCCGCACTAATCTGCGTTCAGATGGAGAACTTAAAGCAGGCTGTCATCTAAAGTCCACATGTGAGAGAGGGGAGTTACAGATCTCTGTGCATATGAAACACGCACAGAGGTAAGGATCAAGGCCATCTTGTGTAGTGTGTATATGAACCGGCTTATTGGGACCAAATGTCATCTAGATCCTTTTTATAAAGCGGGTTATTATTAAAGTGTCATCGTGTACCCAGCTTAGCAAAGCAAACAGACACAAATATAAATTTACATGATGCTAATATTAAACTTGCCAAATCAGTATAAAAGTTCAGCGGTAAGTGCTGTTAGATTAGACACAGTTTTATTGGTCAAATGACTATTGAAATCATCAATAAGGCAGTAATGACAGAACTGAGAGATGGAGAGGCTATAAAAAAATGTAATCTACCTGTATTATGGGAACTGTCACAGAGACAGACAAGTTGAGGATTAAAGTAAGTGGAATGTGTGTGGAGTTAATGTGTGTGTTATTACAGGAGGTAGTGGATGTACTGGTATTAAGATGCATAAAGTGATGGGGAAAAGAAATCATATAATAGTAATTACACTCTAAAGGCATTTGTTGCAGTTTGGAGACAAGGGGCCTGATCCAGACCTACGCCCACGAGCGTAGCGTATGTTCGCCCGGGCGTATAAACTTTCACGCCCATGACACTCCCATTGATTGTACCGACTTACGGCGGCTGAACCCTACCCTAACTTTTTCAAGCGTACGTGCGAATTTTCGTACCGATACGCTGGCCGTACGGGGCTTAGCACGCCCATACTGTACAATTTAAATGGCTATCCCCGCCTCTGTGTAGTAACTCGAGCGTCCGGACTATCGTCGTACAAAACGCACGCCCCTTGGGCAAAAAATACGCTCAAAATACGCTCGCTGTACGCTCATGTCCTTCGGACGACAGGAAGTTGTCATACTGCACATGCGCAGTGCATTTTTTCTCCCGTTTTTACGCTCCCGACCGGCGTACGATCGCTTGCGGTCGTAGGTCTGGATCAGGCCCAAGGGGTCGGATCCAGAACTACGTCCATCTTCCATAGACGGTCTTTTAGACCGCATATACGCAATCTACGTATCGAAGCGATACGCAGATTACGTACAATAGCTACTACGCATGCGCAGTAGCTACTGTTAAGATGATGATTATGATGATGATGATGATAATAATATTAAGAAGAAGTTTTGTTATGTAGAATCTGTAGGTGTTCAATTGCTTATTATTCAATGTTATTAAAACTCATTAATGTATAAAATGTATGAAACCTACATTTGTCATCTAGAAAAACAATTCTCTCTGCCAGGTTATCCTGTGTGGTCCGTCAAACTGATATTTTCTGCTTCTGTTGTAAATTGACATTATATAAATCCTCGGCATAAAAGTATTTGAATAATGGCCACTATGGGTTTCTTAGCTGCTACTTAGTAGGTTCCCAATTCACTGCTGTGTTCTCTTTGGCATTGTTGTATAGAACTGTGCATTCAGATTTTGATTTGCTTTTTGGATGCTTATGTTTTCTATTCAGAAATAGAAATCCACTAAAAGTTGTTCCGTTATTCCTTAGTGTTCTCAGAATTATTCTTAGATATCCTGTGGATCTGACTGCTTAAGATGGAACCCTGGCAGCATGCAGTTTGTAAGTCATTTAGAGAATTCTTGGAAATCGTAAATATCAAAGTACCAGAAGCAACAAATTACATTCTATTTGTGCATTTTATTATACTATGTAAAATAAGGGACTGCTTTATGCATTGCTTATTTCTGCTAACAATCTTCTAATATTTAGTCAGAGGTGAATTTGTTATACCAAAAGGTAGTTTTCCAGGAAGGTTAGTGGCCCTTCAAGGTCCCCGCTAGTTTGTTTTCAGAGAATTGGGATGGTAACTGTAATGTGGGGGGTTGCTCACTGTTTTGGGTTGTGGTCACTAGGATGCTGTCAGTTTTGGGTGCCAATTACTAGGAAGCTCTGTGTACTGGGTGGTCAGTCAGTAGCGTTGCGAGTCCCCACTGCAATGTTTCCCATTGCGGAATAGAGACACCTAACTCACGCCGGATCTGTGAATCAAGCAAAAACAGCAAATAAAGCTCCCAAGAACATAGAACTGTTCCAGACTTCAGATTTTGTTGCGATCAGATCCCCAACCAAAAATTTAGCATAGATCTTTAAGCCATGTGTCGCACTATTGAGACAGGTGCTGTGTTCATATTATAAGCCCTTTCACTTATATGGCAGCCAAGCTCTACCAGTAGTTATCCTACTTGGATATTTCCAAAAGTGCAGAGATATTGATTGGTATACAGAGGGAGAGAAACCCTATACTGTAACCTGATTAAGAGGGAACATCCAGTTTTAAACTCAACACAGCCCCTCAGTCATTCAACTGGTTCGGATTCCACAGACAGTAACAAATAAAAAAACAAAAAATAATCTGATTGAAACACATGGAAGGTGGGGAAAATGTGAAAGTCTGGATACAACCCATCATGCATATACTTGTCATAAGATCATCATTTTACAGCCTTGTTCCATCATATATAGCTTCTATCTGCACTGGTTATCTTTGCTACCTCTTTGTACTGTTTGAGTTACGCTGTCAAATGTGTCACATCTACCTCAATTCATTGAGGATTCCTCTGAGGTAGGATCCATTCTGCCCAGCCATTTATACCCCTTTCACATTACCACCAAAAACCCGGGTTTTTCAGCAAAACCCCGGCATTTTGCAAAAACCTGGGTTTTTGGTGGTGATGTGAAACCGCCACTTCCGGGAGACCCAGGTCAAAAGACCCAGGAATGACACACGGGAAAAAAAGAAGGGTTATTCGCGGGTCTAACACGGGACTGGTGGTAATGTGAAAGCGGCTAACGTTTTCATACTTGCCCTGATTCGACACTTTTTCTCGGCGCTGGAATAGTGATGTAATCAAATGTTGCCCGGCATGGTCAGACACAATGGCGCATTGGAAGGAGGAAGAAGTGCGTGAGCTACTGCACATTAGAGGGGAGGAACAAATAAGACAACAAATATCAGGCACTGTCAAAGATGCCCTTATTTATTCTAATATTGCTAAGCTTTTAGAAAAAAGGGGTATAGTCAAAAGCCAACAGCAAGTAGTGAACAAATTGAAGGCTTTACAAAAGCAGTTCGCGAAGGTACATGATGCACAGAATGGAGCCGGGCGCCTTAACTGGATACTTTACGACCTTTGCTACAGTGTATTCGGCAATTCTGCGACATGCAAGCCTATGGCGTTGTCATCATCCTTAATGGCATCGAAGGAGAATACAGCAAGATGCAGCATGCCATCACGACACACCACTTGATTCCTCATGTGCAGAGGACGAAAGCTCGGTTGATGACAGTTCCTTTGCGCACAATCCAACAGAATCTACGCCAGCATGTGCTCCGCACACAGACAAAAGCATGGCTTTAAATCCGTCGTCTACCCAGGAAGATCTGGAAGCAGCAACTGAATTGCGAGGGAATGGTAAGTCCTTCCAGTTCCATAACACATTTTCTTTTGTATGTTTTAAATAGTGGAAATGTAGTTCACAATGTAGTTAGTGGGTGTCCATATTGTCAATATTTGTTGGCCTAGGATGCATTTTTCCCTTATTTCGTATAGTCCTCTATTGCATAGTAAAATCCAAATTGTTCAAAGTCCAATAGTTCAGTTTATGTGCGATTTTTACAAGAAAAATGATTAAAACAATCACATATAATAAATTCAAACGTAGAAGCAGCACAGAGAATAAATAAACATAGCAATGGAAAAAGGTTATAATTTGCAAACGTGTCGCAGTGTGCAACAAACGCAAGAGAATTAAGGC
>WWET01001452.1:59131-90363 GCA_011038615.1 Limnodynastes dumerilii
ATATTATTTTTTTATATATATATATATATATATATACACATGTATATGTGGGGAAACATATGTATATTTGCATACATGGATGTATTTTGTAATTTGTATATTATTATTATTAAAATTTTATATATACACTTTCATATGTAGTAATTTTTTCATATTATCATTTTTATTTAATTATTTATTTGTAATTATTTAGTTATATAGTTTATTTGTATAATGTTATTTGAATAACTGCAACATATAATACCAAGAAATGATGGGTTAATGTATCCAAGAAAAGCTTGTTAATGACTTAATTATTCTTCAGATGTGTGACTAAGGTTTATAGAGGGCTCCAAACAGAGGCAGCTCATTTGCACTTTTTCTTGTTGCTTGATAAAGTTCTCAATCAGAACTAAACACGTTGCCAGAATATTACTCCGGCATCACTTGCTATTCTTTTACATTGTGACCAGCTCCATCCATCGGCACCAAAGTAATTATTGTGGAGAAATCATCTATTATTTCTTAACAAAGTTATCCTACAATACGTCTGGAAAATCCACAAGGGCCGTGCAATTGGAACACCTTTTACCATCTCAGCTAGGACGTGAGTTTTACCATCACTGCGGCAACCCGTGGATGGAGGCTCCGGCTAATGATTCTTTATTCTGGATTTTGGGCTCCTAGGTGTGTTGTCTGCATTACCAAATGTGGTAATTTGACTATTTCATTGTGACTTTCTATCATTAACTTCTAGATTTCAATCCTCCACAAAAAGACGGTCTGTATTGATGGCATTTACATTTATATTGGAGATACTCAGCAAGTGATATTGGACATTTATTTCTTCAGATTATTAGAGCTCATATGGCCTATTCAAAGTTAATATTGTGCAACATACTTATATTACATTGCTTTTAGTATAGCATTAAAGTGTTTATTTTAAAACCCATCGTTTCTACTGTTTATTCAGTTCATCCTGTTTGATTTTTATTCAAGTTATACTGATATACCATATACTTAGCGCTGTATATTGTCAAATTTATATTTTACAATAATTACCTGCTGATTGTATCAGAAACATTTTAAAGATTTATTGGACCATGTGTTTGAAGCACTAGAGACCAGATAAATAGACATGCTAATGAGCAGAAGACAAGTAAAAGGTTGCCAGCTGACTCAAATCCTTGAAGAGTATGTATAGTCACCATTGGTAGAGACAAAACACACTGAAGCCACTGCAACACCAGAAAGTATGCTCCATGCTCCAATGCTAACATATTCAGTGCTGTTTTACTTGTCCCTGATTACCAAGGTTACTTCAGAAATGCCCTATGGAAGGTCTCAGCATAGTACCATTTCCATATATGAACCACCCAGCTTTACTTTCAAGCTGTGATTAATACTCAAGGTAGGAAAAATCACCTCTTAGCTCTAATACTTTTTGCAACAGATGAAATATGCTTCCCCTGCAATCAACATGGTTTGCTCAGATGGAAAGTTCTACCTGTTATTCTCTGGATCTGGACTTTTTATGTGGATTTGACAAGTAATGCTTGCTGTACACTATTCATTTGGTGTACCTATCAGTATAGTCTGAGAATATCTGCAACATTGATAATAATCCACTTCAATTTAGTGGGCATGTAGTAAAGGTCATCATCCAACCTTCTCCGACAAACTTTCGTTAGGAAGAACCAATGCCACTTATACCAAATAAAACATAATCGCTGTATGGTCACAATAAATCAATCTGATACAACTAAAATTGTTGAATAATTTCTGCTTTCTAGAATGCATTATATTGGTAAATAAAGAAATATTGTACATAGTGCAACAAATATATTTTCTCTTTTTTTGTCCTTAAGGCAAAAGAAACATGTCAAAATATATTAAAAATCTATATAAAACATGTATCCACTTTGTTTAGTTTCTGAAAACCAACATAAAATTGCCTGACACATGTCAAATCAAAGCAATCAAATCTGTGACGTACAATAATGTTTCTTAAAAATGGTTTCATAGTTTTAAAGCCTCCATTTTGTAAGGATTGTTATCCCCTTAGGCTACTGCTTGAATTGGATTAAGTAGCAGAAAGGAGATTAGGTTATATTTGCAGAATAACATACAAGGATAAATATGAATTTTGTTGGCTTAAGTGTGTGTATTTTTGTAGTTTTACAGTGCTTAAAATACAAAAGAGGGCCTTGAATTCAGGTTGACGTTTCAGAGATTTGAATCAGGAAGAGGTCCACTTAGGGTTGTAACAGGATACTTATTAACTGTACACAGTATCATAGAATGTCAGGTGTCAGGGTGTGAAGAATGCCAATCTGGCACTTTTGTCAACTCCTATGCAAAAGTTTTTGCAAATGGGAGATTGTGATAGCACTATCATGCTGCACCAAGGGGGTGTTTCTTGTACCACCAAAGGGCAGGTTTGCCAATTCTCCCAGAATATTCGTGAGACTCCCGAAATTTGAGCAGTTCTCCCGGTATCCCCCTATTAATCTCTATTGTAATACCTAGAGTTACTAGGGATGAGTAGGACTTGATGATGTAATCAAGCCCCGCCCACCCCTTCACCATTAGAGATCACAATAGTGATGGACAGGGGACGGGGTTTAATTACACAATCTACATAAATGTGTCATTAAGCCACGCCCCTTGCAGACATCAAGGGTTCTCCTGGAGGGAAGCCTTAAAAAGTCAGTAACCCTGCCAAAGAGGTGTATCCTTTGAATAGTATCAGCATTTATTGACTGTTATATTTTCAGGAAATAAATACTTTCAGAATTTATTGGGAAGACTATGAAAATAAGCTTAGTGAACTAGTAATCAGTATGTTTGTCATGTAATGGGAGAATTAATTCATACTTAAAATACTAGTTAGTTAATTCTATTTATCAGCAAGCCACCCTGTCTTATTTAGAGATGTTTATCTATGGTAGCTAAGTTTCTGAATTATTGTGTATCCAACATATCTCAATATAAATAACAGTGTCATGACCTTCCATTGTGGTGACCTCTGTAATAATGTGCATTACATTAAAGTATTCCTTGGCTCATTCTCACTCAAGATGGAGATACAAGTTTTTTCAAGCTTACTAACATTCTGTAACAGCCCCATAATATCGACCTTAAAAAAAACAACTAATCTCTTTCTTAGACAACATAATTACTAGAGCTTTATCATTTCACCTATATCACTGAGTGGTCAATAACTTTGATAAAACACTATAAGACCTGTGCGTATTGCCAATATAATTTGAAATGGAATCATTTTTTCTATGTCATTACAAATAGCTCTCTGGATTGTAGTTTTAAGCCTTTATTTGGTATCATCTGACCACATAAGTTCACATATTGATGAAGTATAAAAAGATTTATGGGCGTTAATATTTAAGTTTTAAATAGCCTTTACTATTTATAGCTGCTGTCTGGGGAGGTAGTGTGCTCTCCCCTCAAATTCCAGGGAAAAATTGCCTGGAGTTCACAACAAGATATAAAAGAAAAAAGTGTGACAGTGCTTATAGATATTTTAAGTACCAAATAATATAATAATTGATCTTAAACCACTAAATTCATATGGTGGCTGTAATAAACTGACTAGACACTGGCAATAAATTTAAAATAAATTATTCATTTACCTTTACACAAATAAAACATATAAAAAATGGACCAGAGTAAATAGTATTGTGCTGGGAACACTATCACGGTCCCCCTTAAATTATAATTTGCACTGATGCAGACCCTTGTAATGTTAAAACATTCCTGGCATTAAATTTGCTACACATCAATTAATCCTATGTTAAACAATTGAAATAGCACGGGTACCCGGAGTAATGAAAAATATTTTGGGATTTTACTGGTGTCTGTGTTAGTCCCAATTATTACCCAGAGTAATATGGGCAATAGATGAAATCGGTTCCCGCTTCCAGTACTATACATATGAATTGCTGGTATATATACAGAAGAAGATGTCTTCTAATTAGTATTACCAAGTTTGATCTCCAAATCAATCATGTATATTGAAAGGCATGCTCACGACATCCACGCGTTCTTCAGAATTCCCGTGTAATCAATCTGTCATACCGTTACCAGTACAGGAAAGGATTTGTGGTACCAATAAGTTTCCTAGGCCTCCCGCACTGATGATTGGTCTGTCTGTGTCGCTGGTGGTCATAGGATATGTACCCGATGCTGGTGTATAGCACGGACTTCCCGTGCTGTCGGGGCTTTGCTGTGCTCTTTCAATTGTTTAAGATGGGATTAATTGATGTGTAGCAAATTTAATGCCAGGAATGTTTTAACATTACAAGGGTCTGCATCAGTGCAAATTATAATTAAAGGGGGACCGTGATAGTGTTCCCAGCACAATACTATTTACTCTGGTCCATTTTTTATACGTTTTATTTGTGTAAAGGTAAATAAATAATTTATTTAAAATTTATTGCCAGTGTCTAGTCGCTTTATTACAGACACCATATGAATTTAGTGGTTTAAGATCAATTATTATATTATTTGGTACTTAAAATATCTATAAGCGCTGTCACACTTTTTTCTTTAAGATCACATATTGATTGAAATTGATAAATAACACACATGAAATTCAGTATGAGGTACTATTCATAATTTATTTTATTAATTAACAGGTTTTTATATAGCATCATTATATTACATAGTACATTACAATTTTAAAGAATCATTTACAATATACCCTACCCCATTGGATCTTACAGTCAAAATTCCCTAACACACACACACACAACTGGATCTAGACAACTGCACACTTTCTATACATGTGGGGGTCTTAAAGTCCGCATGGAAGAGGGAAGTGAACCCCTTTTGTCACTCCCCTCTGCCATGCGGACTTTAGGGCAGATACGGTGTCATAAGGCAGCCTTAACACTGACATGTGAATCAGCAGTCCGTACTGACACTGATCCACATATTAGTGGTAAACCAGGCCCACACTGTATAATTTACATCTTCCCCCACCCACCTTGGCAGACAGAGGGGAAGAACCGCACCGCCGTACAGGTATCCTATCCTATGGAACTGAGTTCCCTTCCCTCCAGACACCCCACTTACACACTTTGCGAATGTAAGTAGGTTGTCCTACGTAAATCTGGATTCATCAGCAGCCTTTTCACTACCACTACCAGTATGCTTTTGGGATGTGGGAGGAAACTGAAAAAACACCCAGAGGAAACCCATGCAGACACAGGGAGAACATACAAACTCCACACAGATAAGTCCTTGTCCAGGAAAAAACTTATGACCTTAGTTCTATGAAGTAGAAGTGTTAACTACCAATTGAGCCATGAATTCATTATAATTATAATAATAGCGCTTCTTACACCATTGTACAAGTACAGAAATATTTTGGAATCCATACACTTTATTAGTAAATATACTGGCTTCAGTGGTCCTTCATCAAGTTTTAACAAACTGCACATACTTGATGCAAAGAGAAATCATTCAGGAGATTCATAAGTAGAGCTCTAAAAGGCTTTATGGAAAATATATTAAAATATTACTTTTAAATAAAAAAAAACTTTAGTGTGATACTTTTAGAATTACTAGAAGTTATGCTACAAAATATTAAACCCAAAGAGCCGGATCCAGACTTTTCCCCAACATCTGTGGTTTTTGGATGGACTGTGGCTATAAGACAATATCTATGAAAGTGTATTACCCAAAGCACAGTTATCACCGACATTCAATTCTCCTGGTGCTTTAATAATGTATTACCTGTCAGAATGTGGTAGATTTTCTACCCTAATAGGATGAATAGGTTAAGCTTTAAATACTGACGTTTATTATGTAGATTTTCATCTTTGGTTCTGGATTAGGTGCACTTGTTTGGGAAGGTCCTTTACTGTACATTGACTATAGGTCTCCATCCCTTCCTTCCTGTGATGACCGAATGTTAAAGGTCCAAGTAGGAGTTGCAGAGAAGTGAAATAGAATAAGAAATGACTCAAAGAATACCAACAACAGTTCTGCTTTTGGAATGGAGTTTTACTGAATGAAATTGATTTAGTTTGTAAAAGCGGAAAACTTCAGTTTGTACAGTATTATTGAAAGTAAACTAGATCATCAAATACAATTTACAGATATTTGTTCAGCGAAATATTGATTCAAACAATTACACAGAAAATATTGATTCACTAATATCTACAATTAAAGTCTTATCAATTTCAGCTTCCACTTCTCCCTAATCACGAAAATTTAATTAACATATATAGGAAACAATATTAAGTTATCTCTAACTAACTTAGTTTACAATATTACGATTCAATATTAAGGATTTACTATTAATAAACACTACTTCAGCTTAAGAAAGAGTACACTTGAACAAATAAAGAAACAATTAAATGTTGAACTGAATAAATTCCCTCAAAATTGGGCAGTATACAAACGCCTTTATTCATCCCTTCACTTCACTCCCTCTCTGCCACCCTTCAATGCTCTCCTCCTGCCTCCTCACTTTAACTCCTCTCCGATGTTCTCGTCTCCCTCTTTATGCAGCTACGATGTTACACTCTCCACCATGGCTACTGTTCCACTCCTCCTTCATTCCTCTGCTTACTGTCTCCGACTCTCCTCTCAATCTGCACCTCTGTTTCCTACTTCAACACAGCCTCCACAGCTCTCTCCTTCTCAACAACTATGATGTTACACTCTATGCCTCTGTCAATCCTTCGCTCACCACCACCAACTCCCTTCACGATCCACTCCTCCATCACTTCTTTCAACACCGTCATTGACACCTCTCTCCCTCCTTCTCTCTCGAACTGCCTCCCGTAACTCTTTGCCTCCACCTTACAATGCACACCGCCAACACTTTTTCTTCTTTCACTACTGAGACTCTTTCAACCCTCTACAATGAAACTTTTCTTTTCTCCATCATTCATTTCCTCTCTCTCCAAATCCGACTCAATGACACATCCGCTCTGTAACGCTGCCACTACCAACTGAACTCTAACGGACTCACCCTACACACTTCTCTTTACCCCCAGATCTTTACAATAGACCCCCTTCAGCCACTCCCACTCAACCCATCTCTCACCAACTGCAAGTTGCTTAGCAACCACCCCCATGCTAAGCTGTACTCAACATTGAGCACGAGACCCATGCGTCCCTGCACAGTTTCACAATGGTGTGGGAACAGCCTCATCACAACTCATAACAAAATGTTAACCCCACACTCCAACAACCCCCCAGGGGCACCACATTCCCACTGCACGCACTTCAGGACAAATGCCGGTGCGGCTCGAGTGGTGTTTGAGTCTGAATTAGGTGCAAATTTGGCCACCTGGTTTCTGATCATGTACAATGAAAAATCCTACAGTGCACGAGCTGCCGTGCGCTCGCTTTTGGATTAGTCCTGCTATGTCTCCCCTCTAAACATTTTTCCTATGCTCAGTAAAGTCTCCAGAAAAAGATTAAAGGCTGAATCCAGATTTCCAAATTTAGATAAACATTTGTGCTTTTCAGTCAGAATGCAGCTGCACTTCCACCCTGCGCATGTGTACCAGTCAATCTTAGACAATTTACAGTATAGGCCTTCCCTCTTAATGTGGTTGCCGGTCTGAGCAGCCCTATTTTGAACACTATACGGTTGTATCATGTTTGAAATGGTTGCCAATGAGAAAATTGCTATTGGGAACAAGTACCAAGTTCTACCAGTTCCCAATAGTGAAACTAGGGCCAGCCCTTAACATTTAAAAAAATGACATTAAAATTATTGTAAAAAAAATATTCTAAACATTATTTAATTAAATACATAAAATACATTAAATACAATAAATACATTAAAATTATTAATAAAAAAATTATTATTATAAACATTATTTATTAAATACATAAATTACATTAAATACAATAAATGCATCAAATACATTTTCACACACTGGCCAAGGGTATAAATAGGACCCAATGACAGAAAAACTGTTATTAGCGCCTGGATGTCCTGGAGACAGCACATAAGTATCGTCGCTCTGCAAGGGGTTTTTTCTTTGCCAAGATTGGATCCCATCCAAGGTGGTAAGATTTTCTTTTTATTAATAATTGTAATGTATTTATTGTATTGAATATATTTTATGTATTTAATAAATAATGTTTAGAATAATATATATTTTTTCCCCAATAATTTTACTGTATTTAATGTATTAAATGTAAATTATTTTATTAATGTTAAGGGCCAGTCCTATATTTTATTATGTATCTGGGGGGGCATTACTATGTTGTGATTGGGACAGCATGATGGCATGCCCTGGCATCCTTGAGGATGCTGGTGCATGTAGCACTATAAGCGTCAGCATGCCCTGTCACATTTAAATCCACAAACGCCCAGGAAATTCATGAGTGGTGTGAAACGGTTAGACCCAGGAATTTCCCGGGTTTTTTGTGGACTTATAATGCAGAATTTTTTTACACAGTATTTCCCCCAGGAAACTAGGGTTTTTTCAAGGGTTGTGATGTAAAAGTGGTATTAATGTGTATAATGGTTTCTGATATATAACCCCTCAAAGACCATGCCCTACCCCCTCACAGAAAGTCAATGGTGGAATGCTGTTTATTAGAGTCAACCTTAATATAAGAACACGATTGTGCCCTCATAATATATAGTTGCTGTATATTGAGGCTGTATAGTTGCTGTTACTGTATATTCATGAATAAAGAAAAACCTTGCTTACCTTACTCTGAACTCCAGTCTGTATGACAGGATCTGTGGTGCGGAAGATGATCCTTAGTATTTAGCTGGACATTGACTGACATTTTCAGCTACATTACAGACTGTGGGGCTGAGAGGTGTATAGAAGGGAAGCAAGGGCCGCCCCTCTTTTCATCTATGCGAATATCAGTCACTTGAGACTAAGACATGTATAGAAGAGAGGAAGTTAAGAAACCTCTTCTCATTGGTGAAATTGATAACTGCTCCGGCTGTTATTTTCACAGATGAGAAGAGGGAATGGCTCTTCTTTTCTGTGCACTGCCGGCTGCAGAGTGAGCTTCGTCACTGGTGTGCCCTGATGGCACCAATGGCGCCCCATCAGCTGGGCATCTATTGGTGCCAGGGGCAGATGTCCTATATTTCTCACAATAGTTAGACCATTGCACTAAATTATAAACTGCTGCGAAGGAAGGGGATTTAGGAGTCACTAAAATGGTGCATGGCCTGTGTCACACAACATGCAAAGAAAGGCTAGAGGAACTAAACATGTATAGCTTGGAGCAGAGAAGGGAGAGGGCGATATGATAGCAGCTTTCACATATATCAAAGGGTGTAATTAGGTACAGGAGGAATATTAGAAAACAAGGCCATGGAGGGTGACAGGTTTAGAGGATATGTGCAGGAAAATTACATATGAAAAGGTAGTTGATAAGTGGAATTGCTACCCATCTGAGGTGGTAGGGGATAACATAACAATTTAAACATGCTTGCCGTAAATATAAAGATATCCTAAAATGTATACAAAATTGAGGGTCAAAAGGATCCAAATTCTATATGTTTAAAATAAAAAAAATTTTTTAGACTAGATGGATGGCTCAAGTGGTTCTTATCTGCCGTCATATTCTATGTTCCTAAGGTCAGAATGACATCCATGTGAGTTGGGAAGGTTACAATGTAAACACATTTATAGCTAGTGCAGTCCATGGGCTGAATTTACTAAGCTGTGAAAAAGGAAAGCAACCGATTAGATTCTATCTCTCATTTTCCTATTCTCAAGAATGTCAGCTAGAATCTGATTGGTAGCTATAGACAACATCCCCACTTTTCCTTTTCCGCAGCTTAGTAAATGAAGCCCCAGGACTTGCAGATTTATACAGTTCTATTGTTAGGAGATCTGATTGCACAGAGATCAGATTTTTGGATCCAGCACTATGACACTATCACACGCCTGTGTAATTTACTTTAGTATTAAAATAAACTTCTGGCACATTAGGAAGCCATAGAACAATTTCTATAATATTATTTTATATATGGACACTGATAAACTTATCATGCGCAATGCATTGTTTTTTCCCTATTGTATAAGTTTTCTTTTATACCTCCTGTAAATACCGAGCTCTTATCTATTATTACAACCTGTTCTGTGTACAGCTCATCAGTCATGCCTCATTCATGCTCTTCATCACTCCTTTATAAGCCAGACTGCTTTAATTGGGTTATAAATCTGCTTCATGCTACTGGACAAATCATTAAATAGAAGCAAATGATGCTACCTGAGCACATATGAACTACAACTCTTTTTATTATATGCTAAAATTCATTGTCTTAAGCAATTGTTTGTTTAATATAAGGTACTGGTATTCATTAAAGTTCTCAACTGACATAGGGCCAGATTTACTAAGATGTGGGTTTGGAAAAGTGGAGATGATGCCTATAGCGACCAATCAGATTCTAGTTTTCACTTTCTTTTTATATACTAGAGAATGTCAGCTAGAATCTGATTGGTTGCTATGGGCAACATCTCCATTTTTCCAAACCTGCAGCTTAGTAACTCTGGCCCATAATTTTACCACTGTTGGACCCCAATTCTAATTATACTACACAGTCATATTCCAGTCCATTATATCAAAGATTAGTTACTGCCCTCTTTAATTCTCTTAGTCCTTTTAATACCTCACTCTAAATGACCCCGGGCCAGATTCACAGTTAAGAAGCTGCTACTATTTGCATGTGTATTTATAAGAACGAATAAACTGCACATGCGTAGTACGCTTATTCTACATAGGATTTAGAAACGGGGATCCATTAAGAACGATTCTCAACTCAGCTTTTAATGAAATAAGAAAGAAGGGGCGTGCCAGTCCAAGTTAAGAAGGCAGTTAAGAAAAATGGGTGGGGGGGACATTTAAATGGGGCACACAAGGAACGGTTTGTTAAATACGTTCGTACTTTAGCAACTTAAGAACAAACATACGCATGGAAAGATGTGCAGCCTATGGCCTTCTTAGGTCAGGTAAGAACATGAAAAACGAGGGTGTGTCAAGGGAGTTGCCTTGCAACTTAGGTGCGTATAATTGGCAACGTATCTCCTTCTTAACTATGATTCTGGTCCTCCATTACTTTTTATTCCATATTGTTGTGACCACATTCCTTTTCCTTTTCCGTTTCCCTGTTCATTTTCTACCCCCCTGCAGTTACCCCTATCTTTTAAGCCAACATGTAATTACTCCAATCATTTTACTGCCCTTCTATATTTACCCCCAGTCCTTTATATTCCCAGTCTATTTATACCCCACTGTAGTCACCCAGTTCTTTTTGATGCCCTCATGTAGGACCAGATTCACAGAGATGATCTTGCCTGTTTTTACGTCCATCAGGCATAGATTTCTAAATCACACTTAGTCACATATGTACGGAAGGACGTGGTTGTCTTTCCGTACATGCAAAGTTACGTGAAAGTGGGTGGGCGGAGGAATTTAAATGGCCTATTGAGTGCGCAGTTAGTAATGTACACACATAAGTAAGTAACTTACGCACATGTTAGAGTTAAGGTTGCCCTATGGACGCGTAAGTCACCAAAAATCCGTCCGTGTCATGGGTGTTACCTTGCCACGTACGTACGTATATTTCGAACTTTATACACACACATCTGTGAATACGGTCCGTAGTCACTTACATTCCATTCATGCTCCAGTGTCATGGAACACAAAAATAACCTACACCAACCAGGTGGGAGCATTAGAAAAGGGGACAGACCTGATTACCTACAAGTTCTCCCATAAAAATTCTCTGGTCTTAATTAAGAATTTCTGTCTTAGCAAGCTGCGGAATTTGTCTGAATATTTGGCAATGCGCATGGCAGATGTTCTGCAACACAGCTCCAGGCATATGGAACTTCTGTGTGCCTGGACAATCCAGGTGTATCCCCTCTGCTGCATTAAAATTTTACAGTAGGGATTGGGTTTTTAATATCCATGTGGATCAGCGATCATACGGACGGCTGATCCGCACGTGAGATTTAAGGCTGGTTTATGGCAGCGTAACCCATCTAAAGTCTGCATGAGAGAAGCTGGTAACAGGGGAGTGACTTCCCTCTTCCATGCGGACTACCAGACCTCTGTGTGAGTGGTAATCTGACGGAGGTCAGGATCCGGTCCCTGGGGACACAATTTTGGGAGGATTAGGATGCTTTATTGCATTTCAATGTCTTGAGTTTCACCAAGGTTGTGGACTAATGGGGAATATTTTTTAAAAAAATGGTTTAATCCTCCACCACACTCACATAAAAAACATAGCCTGGAAAAGTAGCACATATACAGTATATTTGTAGGAACAGTCATAATAATAATGAAAAGTCATAGACAATAAAACATAGGACTGACTCCTATTGCAGCACCAGCAGGGATTCCATAGCAAATCCCTGCAATACCTACGCATGCGAAAGATTGGAAGACCGCACCCATTGCTTATACGCAGTTTTTACAGGTTGACCTTCCTTAAAACTTCCAATCCAACCTTGATTAAAATGGGGATAGATTTTAAGCCTTTATCTAGCATCCGCTGGTCCGCACACCCCTACTGAATATTTAAATAATTAACCCCTTCCACATGTGACTACAACCCACCACATTGTTAGAATCTATCTTGAACAAATATTGTAATGCCAAATTGCGCAAATCACAAGCCAATCGTGCACAGTGTGAGCAGTCGGCAAACTGCATCTTTGTAGAAGTCTAGATCTAATCGATATGTGACAAATGATCGTATAAAATGTATTACCAAAATAAAAACAGAACAGTCTTTTATAGAACCCTGCAAAATGGGTCAACTTATTAAGTAACAGTCCAAAATACCCTGGTCACTAGGAGGACAAAAGAATATTTTAACATAACACTTAGCGCACAACATATTTAATATAATGTTCTCCAATAGCAGTTTATTTGTTCTTTGTTTTCTTATAAAATACACTGGATTATGAAATGTAATTAGATTATCTAAATTATACAAAACGTTTTTGTTTTCTCAAACAATTTGTTCCTTTTACTGGTTATTTCCAAAATAATTTCTTATCATAAGACTATCTACTGCTCCTCAGTGTACTGTCTGCCTAGGGTGTAAATAAACACAGTAAAATCCGTCTCTAACAAATGGAGCTTTGTATGAAAGGTCCTAATTGTATAAATAAAAATATTAAACCTTCTACTGTTAGAGGGACTTACAATGAGCTGCATTGTCCTTCAGGAGAAACAGGCTTTCCATTGGAGGATGCATGACAGCTCAATCTATTATATTGTCTAGCCATAATGAGAAATGTAAGTGTTGCATGCAAAGAAATAGTCTTGTGCTAGTCATTCCCAAACAAGAGGAAGGGTATATCATAAGTATCCTCTGTATCAGAGCTGGACCCCATAAGAAATTTCCAAGATGGCCCAGTTTGTTCTCTAATAACAGAGTTGCTGGCCTTTTTTGTGGGATCTATTCACCGCTGCGAGCACACATTTTTTATTTACACACAGCCGATAGCTAATTGTTGGCTGTGTGTAATTTAGAATAAGGTCCCATTTTGGCATTTACCCCGCGACCCACCATTGGATCCAATGCTTTTCAACTCTTTCAGAGCGACCGGATAGGTTCGTGCAGGGGAGGGGATGGATAGGAGAAGGGGACATTTAGGGTTAGGCTGTGGGGAGTGGATGAATAGGAAAAGGGTAAACTTAGGGTTAGGCTGCGGGGAAGGGAGTCTTAGGGCTAGACTGTAGGGAAGGAAGGGTTAGGGTTATGGTAATGGAAGGGAAGGGTTAAGGGTAGGGGTTGGGGAAATTGGGATAGGCACTTACCTATCTGCAGTGGGGCAGGAACTTTCTAAGAAGCTCCATCTTTGAAAAAGGGCTGTCAAAAATAGCCCATTTAAAAATAGGGCCATTTTCAGCGGCGACACACCCCTTTTTTGCACATGTGCAGATGGTCAGAAGTTGATGCAACTGGTATGAGGCCCCCTCACCACTAAATTCTATACCTGTCATATCCACTCTAGTTATCCATGTCATTTCTTTGTATAAAGCAATTAAGGGACCATACAGGTCCAGAAAAAACTCAGAGGCTTCCCCTTTGAACCACAAGTGATGTGTTTCATGTGGAGGCATTCATTGCTTCTCAGACAATGTACCAGATACAGAGTGTCAAATGAATGGATATAGGTATAAATTTATCCTTGGGAAAAACCAGGTTGAATTTTAAGTCAAAATTGCTGTATTCTTTGCTGGCAGGGATATTTCTGACCACCTTTACTTTTAAACGGCTATTTAGCCTTGGGCTAGGAAACACCCTCCCCCCAACTCAGATGACAGATGAAATATAAAATTTGCAACCCTTGCAATGCAACATGATTTTACCCAAGTATAAATAACCACCTATTTATCTCTTATTTTCAAAATTTTGATCTAATCAAGAGGAGAACAACCCAATGTCTTCACAGGAAAGAGACAGGTAGTTCCTTCAACACATGTTAAGGTGCCATGATGGCATTAAAAACATTGATCAAGTTAAGCAATGTGAGTGTTTTAGAATCCTGCTGATGATTGGCACCCGAGGTAGTTGCTTAGGTTTAACTTATGGCAGTGCTGAACACCGAACCCATGAATATATTCTAGTTCATTGTTCCACTCCTTAATACCCATTAAACCTATTTTCTCTGGCCTTTCTACAAGGAAGTATAATGAACTTACTAAATACCACATGGGAACTGCCTTGTGAAGAAAATTTTATTCAATAATACAAATAATCATATGTGTAATGGATGCTTATAATTACTATTTACTTTAACTAGCACTTCTAGAATTTATGGGTATCTAAAATTCCTTCTTTCTATAGCTCATCAACCTTTTAAGAAGTTGATCCTTTTAAAATAAATCTTTTGAAGATTGACACTAAAACAGAACTGCATTAATGTCCATTCTATGTAATCTCATAAGCAGAGTGCAGACTGTGTATATGTTTTTATACCCTTAATGGCTCCTGTTTGATGTTCCAATAAATTCGCTGTCAGGGACCTGTAATTTATAAGGTTAAAAAAAAGAGGAAACTGAAGCTGCAGTTGCATTTATATGTTACCTTTTTACTACTTTACTTGCTTTAAGTTATACTTGAGAGAAGTTCAAGTTTGTGGTTCAGTTCACGGAATGATTCACCATATTGGGTCTTACTATTTTGTACAGTTCTTTTATCCCAACTTTTGAATATCTATGACCAAATGTATTACATTTTGCAGGAATGTAGTATTTTTTTCTTAAACAAATCATTATACGTTATGGGATTTAATTTTTTTTGTTTTAAGATTTTGAAATAGATAAGAAAGTAACCCAATTCCCATCTCCATGATTGGAGTTTAGTGTAAAGACTTTCACAATTTGATGCAATTGGATTCTCAAGCAAAAGATTTGGATCAATCCACAAATATGGAAGGTGTCAGAATTAGATGGTTGAGTTGGAATGCATTCTGATTGGCACAAATGTGTGGACATGCACAATAGGCAAAAGCAGTCACAATCTTAATGAACCCCACATACTTTGGGGGGAAACGGAAGACTGAAAATTGCCAAAATGCTTAGTAGTGTAGTATAATCCATGTAAACATGATAGTAAAAAATAGATAAATAAATAACTGTTTACATTGTTATTCCAATATTCAAGCTGACAAGTGCTGAGTTAATGGTGCAGTCAGATAAATGATCCCATGTAGGTATTTTAGTGCTTGCAGACTGTCGGCTTTCAGACTATTTGATTTTCATACTACACCCTATTTGAGAAGATGTAGTTGTTGCTGCGAAGGGCCGATTATCAAGAATGATGTAACCAAAACGTTAATTTTGGGTGCGCCATTCCCAAATGCATTTTAAAAATTAAAATCTACATTCCGGAATGAGCACAATGTTGAATGGCCCATTTTCAAGGGTGTGGTTTGTGGATACAATGGGCCTGATCCAGACTAACGATGATGCGCTGAGCGTTCTAACGCTCAGCGTAACATCGTTACACTCCCCCTGACACATTGTATTTACACTGGGTTACGCCGGCTGAAGGCTACCCTAACTTCAGCTGGCATAACCCAGTGTAACTACGCTGGGATGGCGGAGGCGTTACGCTAATGCCGTCATCTCAGCCTAATTACCCTACCTCCCCCGCCTTCCTACACTAACTGCAGCATAGTAACGGAGGGGAACGCCCCCTCCAGCGTTACCACGCTGCTGCTACGGACATTGCCGTATCTACGCTGTGCAACATCTGCCCGGCGCATGCACAGATCGTCTTTTCTTTAACGCTGGGAGTCGGAGGTCTGGATCAGGCACGATATGTCTATTTTAGACACATCCCTCTACGACTGGGTAGCAGCGGCAGCAGTCTCTTTGTGACTGTTGAGATGTGAATAGTACTCTGCCGACAGGTAAGATTTTGCCCTAACCCCAACCCTTATCCTAATCCTCACCATAACCCTCCCCTTCTATTAACCTAACCTTAACCCTCAAACTCCCGCAGCCACCCCTAATCTACCCCTTTTATTAACCTAAACTTAACTCTCTATCTTCCACAGCCTAACCCTAACCTTAACCCTTCATCTCCTGCCGCCTAATCCTAACCCTAACCGGAACCCTCCACCTTTCGCGGCATAACACTAACCCTACATCTCTCGTAGCTTAACCCACAGCACTCTCCCTGCCGTCCCTGCAGACCACTGCATTTCAACCCCATTCTCTCCCTGGTGTGTGGGAGAACATTTCGCTATTGGGAAGGGGTACTCTGGTGAAATGGGCCCTTCTGCTATAAGTACCCATTCCCAGTATTATAAATTGCAATGTAAATATTTTCAGAAATGATACAGCCACAGTTCAGCTGGCGGGTGTATCATTATTCAAAAAAGAGCTGAACCAGCAACTGAATCCCCATTTTCAATAAGGTCCCCGTTCTGGTTAGCGTTAGTCTGCAGAGAGCAGATAGTTAAAGTTAGGCTTAAGGGAAGGTTAGGGTTAGATTGCAGAAGGGGGATGTTTAGGGAGAGGAAAACTTACCTGTTGCCGCTCCACTGTTCGAAACCATGCAGTTGTGGGAGCCATCATTTCTGAGGACAGACTGACATAAACTGACAGCAGTCGGCATCTCACTGATGCAAAAGTGATCTGTCGCAAGACAAATATTCTAAGTGTCGTTTCTGCCCCTTCTGGATATATCACTGGTACACGAAACCAGGTCCTTATCAGAACTCATCTGAGAGCTAATTACAAATCTATTCCCTTCAAGCATTGCAGCGGCTTTATTCCTGTGACCTACAGATTAGCTGAAACCTAATCCATTTCCCGGCTGACGTGAAGAGCACCCAGCATCCTGTCAACTCTGCCCTGCAGCCCTAAACCATAGCAAGTTGTCCAGGGGGACAACAGCCAGACAAGGGGTGTGCAACAGCCATATCAGTGCATATCCAGAAGGTTCTAGGCGCTAATGGTATGAGTATAGTGGTGGCAGTAAAAAAAAAACCTCTTACAACGCAGTGGGAGGAGTCAGTAACAGTTGGTTACTGGCTGTAAGAAGATACCCCTATACCCCATATGTAGGAGCTACTGTATATCAGGATAAGTCATATTCCATAGCATCATAGCAGGACAACAGTCAGAAACCTGTTACAAACTGGTGACAACAGAGGGATCCGTGTGTCCTTTCACATTTCTATTACTTTCAGTTGTTAACAAACTCCCACATTGCTTTTTTTTTACTTGCTTTGTCCCCTTTGCTAACCTTCTATTTAAAAATTGAAGATGGTCATTGGCTGAGTGTTAATATTAATTATCATTAAACTGTGACATTTGTTTTTATGCATAACAGTCCAGCAAGGAGGCTGCCAGCACATCTGTGTCATGTCTTAAGCTGAAGTGCAAAGTTCTGGAAATACAGGCTTCCTATTTTGCTTTTATCATTAAAAGAATTTATAGTCTATAACCAATGCTATAATGTGTGAAAGTCTTGGCTCAACTACAAGGAAATTACTTTGCTGAACATTTAAGGACAAATTCCACCGAAGGTATCTGTGAAATGCCACAGCCCAATGCAATGTCAGGTGACCATTCAAATAAACATCATACTGATCTCTAGTTCAAAGACACTAAAACCATGTATTCTGATCATATCACTTTGATTTGCATGCTGACAGCTGACTGGTAAGAGTGAATAGGTGTTATTGTATATGTATACATATTATAATCATCATGATACACTGATGATGAGCTATTTTCATTATCAATCTTAGGCTGGTAGCAGAAAAATCAGTATGGCACAAACACACACACACACACAAACACACACACACACACACACACACAAACACAAACACACACACACAAACACACACTACTTTCCTGAAAAATTCACTATCAGTCTTAAATTATAACAGGCTTGGATGGTGAGACTATGCCAGGAAAGCCCACAGTTTGGCCAGTCTGTGTCCCTAAGTTGTAATGAATACAATAAAGGGTGGACAGCGGAATCCAATTCCATACTAAAAACATTCAGGCTGCTTGTTTCAGTGCAGTTGGTAGAAAGAAGCATTATCTTCTGGTCAGCCAAAGGTCCCACAGCAAGCTCTGGCCACATATATGGCTGTGCAACCAATAGTAAAGTGCAAACATGCCCCCAGGGCTGTAATTATCTATGTAGGTGCCTTGTGCAAAAGGTAAAATTGCTGCCGTGCCCCCCCATTATATTATGGTGTTATTTGGAAATTCACCCCTATTAAAAAATAAATAAATATATCATTTTAAATTTAACACTCTGGTTATATTTGTTAAAGACTTCATTTATCTCGTTGGTCATGGTCTTAGGTTTTTAAATATTTCACCCTCTTTGTTGCTAATCTATATTTTTTTTTATTAATATCACATTTTTTTAATGCTTATAAATCACATAAATCACATGACGATTTATAATGATTTTCTTTTCTTTTCCACCCCCCTCTGTCTTGCTTGCCTCCTTTAATGCTTATAAATCACATAGAAAGAGCGTTGCCGGTTTATAATGATTTTCTTTTCTTTTCCAACCCCCGCTGTCTTGCATGCCTCCCATGTCTTTTCAATCCCCACAAGCTCTTCAAGCCCTCTCTCTCCCCTTGTGTCTCCAACCCCTACTCTCTCTCCCCCTATGTACCCACTCTCTCCCCTATGTCTCTTTAAACCCTACACTCTAATCAATTGTCTCTCTAACCCCCAATTTCTCTCACCATGTGTTTCTGTAACCCCCTCTCTCCTCCTTTTTTTCTGTAACCCCCGTGCTCTTTCCGGTTTTGTCTCTTTAATCTTCCATTCCCCATTTCTCTGTAACCTTTACTTCCCTTCCTCCATTTCTCCACTTGTGCAGACTCCGCACCAGCCTTAGACAAACTTCACTGGTAAGCTCTTTCCACATTTAGTTAATGAAGTTGTTGAGAAGTAGCTTCTTAAGCTTGTCATTTGTCAGTACAGAAGATGCGCTGAGGATGTGCTGAACCTAAAGTAAATGAAGCTGGCAGTTCCCCCCCACCGTGTCATATACTATGTACTTGAGAGCTAACCACTGAGGCTTGTTATTACTGCTGAATTTTGTCAATACACCTGAGGTTTACTACTCCAGCTCCCCTGTGCCAATCCCTGGACTTGTGCCCAGAGTGGGGAAACTGGTTGCAGTGCCCTCTTTGCGGTCCTTTAAAGTGCAAAGCACATTTGCCTGTTTCATGCTACATAAAGTAACGTACTCTCCGTTCTGCATCAGGCCCCGGTATAGAAATGCAAATGTATGGAAAAATAATTCAAGTAAGAAAGAATTTGCATGGCATTGCCTATGATACTATGATACTTAGCTGATCATTTAAATAAGAATAATCCATTACACCTTCTTGCATCCTATTCCCAGTAATTGTCAATTAATTCAGAGAAAATATTTTTTTACAATAATACTGAAAAAAAAACTTATGTTGCAAATTGTCTACATATTAAAGATAGCTGAGGATAGGAACAAGCGTAAAATTCAGTCAGGGCAGTTTTGGTCAGGTGTAATATCTAGTAAGCTCTTGCCTGGTAATGCCTGTCATTTATGATAATTCCTCCTCTAGGAGGCTCTGTTCTCTGGATGTCTGCAGATACTTCACATTAACTCAGCAGAGAAAAGTACATGACAACTTCCTCCTTTGTTAATAAGTCATTAGATTACAGTTACAATTGTATAAGACAAATTGTAAGATGCAAGAAGGACATTATCTTAATGGTGAACTCAGTCATATAGTGTTACCCCTGAGAAATGAAATATAGTCCAAGTAAATCTAGGAAAATCTAGTGGAAAACAGATGTTCGCTACTCGAAATTTGGGTTGAAAAGGCAATGGGGCTGCTGGGACCAACAAGAACAGATGATGGGTCTACTGAGGCAGTGGAGAGGCCTCCTCTCTTCTCCGTTTTTCTTCAAATGAAAGAAATCTAATGAATATAAATAGGGTTCCCCTGTGCTCCCATAAATCCCCAAAACAAACCTTTTATTTCTAATAAGTGTTTTGCTTTAAATGGAGTTAAAAGCACAGTTGCTACCAAGTGATACAATGTAATCTCATAGTTAAGTAAATAGTATGTGCTTAGTTCATTTGGCAAATATAGAAAACAATCAAACAATACATAGCAAGACGTTGATATGCACATACAGTGGGGAGTGGCCCTCAACCCAACTGTAATCACAATAACACAATGGCAGATATCTTCCGAAACAATCCACACCTTGAATGGTAAGTACCGATGTTCCCGGTGTGGATATTAAAATAGCTGTAATTTTCTCAACATAGTATATTGCCCGAGATGGAAGAACACACTGGGCCTGATTCAGACTTAAGAAGGAGCTTGAAATTAAGGACTGTATTCAGAGATCCGTTTCTTTAAAGTACGCAAATATATGCACGGCCGTAGCAAGGTAACACCCATGACACTCCCCTCACACGGACGGGTTGAAGGTGAGTTACGAGTGCCTCGACCCACCTGTATGTTTAAGTGTGCATTTCCGAGTGTATATTGCCGCCGTACGTGCGTATCTAAGTAACCGTGCCCTCACCTCGCCCTCAAATGCTCATTTAAATGCCTCCCCCCGCCTACTTACACGCATCTTTCACCGGACGAATTATAAACATGTCCCTCCGTACGGATCTTCCCACGTGCGATTCACAAGTCCGTGCCTAATGGACTTCCGTGCGTAAAATCAACGTAGCTTGCGTAAATTTAGTTACTACGCATACACAGTTCATCGGATATTAAAAATACGCATGGAACTTCTCGCAAATACGGTTCTCTGAATACGGTCCTAAGAGAGGAAAATTACACCTGGGCAAAACCATATTGATTTCAGGGGGAGTCAAGTTAAGTGTATACTTTGCATGCTGGGATATATCTTTGAATTTCTTACTGCACACAGATACTGACCATATTGCCGCCGTACGTGCGTATCTAAGTAACCATGCCCTCACCTCGCCCTCAAATGGTCATTTAAATGCCTCCCCCCACCTACTTACACGCATCTTTCACCGGACGAATTATAAACACGTCCCTCCGTACGGATCTTCCCACGTGCGATTCACAAGTCCGTGCCTAATGGACGTCCGTGCCTAATGGACGTCCGTGCGTAAAATCAACGTAGCTTGCGTAAATTTAGTTACTACGCATGCACAGTTCATCGGATATTAAAAATACGCATGGAACTTCTCGCAAATACGGTTCTCTGAATACGGCCCTAAGAGAGGAAAGTTACACCTGGGCAAAACCATATTGATTTCAGGGGGAGTCAAGTTAATTGTATTCTTTGCATGCAGGGATATATCTTTGAATTGCTTACTGCACACATATACTGACCAGCTTTACTATCACAGTGTTATTTAGACTTGGGGTAGGAAACAGTGTAAATATAACTCTTCTGCAATCAACATGGTTTAGCTCAGGAGTAACTTTCCTCTATTACTTTCAAGTTCCTTAGTCTGAGTTAAGCCTAATATTAGTAATGTCACTTACATCTCAAGTGGTGCTTAAGATTTTGTCTTTCTCATTGATCAAGTAACAGACCTAGAGGCTCCCAGTCAATGTCAGGCTCCACATGGTAAATGCCTGCCCAAAATTTCCACTTTGATTCAGATGGTGTTCGGAATCAAGGGAGGGAGATAATGGTGCTGTTCAGACCGAGGACTACTGGACGTAGTGCACTCCATTGTCAATGTCACCCAGTCTATGGAGATCGGTTTTTGCGGTTATAACTTATATTGAAGATCTTCCCAATTAGAAATTTTCACCTGGAGTGGGCTTTGTCAAGACCTTGTAAAACACTGATTGACATTAGCGGTCAGGACCCAGCTGTAAGTTCATATGGTACGCGCTCTTTTCCTATCGGATGTTGAAGTTGCCAAGGGAGCACTATGCTTTCCAATGTTTTTTTTTTTTTTTATATTTTGAACAGTGTAATTTTATTAGTCATAGACAATAAAATTGCAAAAATAGGGCAGATACATCAGAGAAGTTATAGACTGAGTAAAAGTATAATTGAAAATACAGAATAAACATTTAAAAAAAGGTAAAAATAATGTAGGAAAATATTTTATTATATTACTTTATTACAAAAGGGGTAAATGTATTTTATTTTATTTAAAAAAGGGGAAATTAATTTTACTGAAAAAATTAGGGGAATTGGTAAAATTCGCAAGAAGTAGTAGTGGTTGGTATGCACTGATGGTCACATAATAGTTTTAAACAAACAGAAAAGATCTATATAAAGACCTTTAGGTGTCATTGGGGTAGATCCAGAACTAGGTACGTTAGCGTATTTACGCTAGCTGGAGATGTAAAAACACTATTCTGATGTACTGTGCATATGCGCGGCAGATGTTACGTCACATAACTCTGAACATGCGTACCAGCCACGTATCAACAGTGTAATTATGAACGAAGGAGCGTGACAGCCATACAACAGCCGTAATTACGCTTCGGAGGCGGGGTGAGACATTTAAATCGTACAGTATGGGTGTGCTTAGGCACTTACGTACATGTAGCCTATATGTACATCAGTACTTACGCTTTGAAAAGTTAAGGTAGGGTTTGGCAAGCGTAAAATGGCCAAAGTACGTCCGAACAAGGGATGTGCCTAGGGGAGTGCCTCGAAAATACGCTACGTGATGAAACATAATGGGAACGTAGGCCTAGATCTGGCTCATGATTGTAAATTAAAGATCCATCTTGTCTCTTCTTTAGAAATGTTTGAGATATAATCACCTCCTCTCCAGTGTTTCTCAACTATTTTGATTCCCAAAAATGAGCGTGCAGAAGGATTATGGTTATGACACTCATAGAAATGTGCTGGAATGCTATGTGCAAGCATCCCCTTTGCAATATTCCTGATGTGTTCCGCAGTTCTGTTTTTTAGGAATCTGTGGGTTTTGGAGGGAGTAGTTCCTTTAGGACCGGATCCTTCAACAAGATAGGCCAGTGTCACTTGAGGATGGCTTCCAAATCTGTAGAGTTACTGCTGAAATATGTAATAAATAACACTCACATCCATGTTACTGGTTTTATCAATGAGAAGTGGTTTTCTTTCTTTAAGCTTGTTCTCCACCAAGGCTTTCGCTACCAGTTCCTTAGAGTCACTCTTCAGAAGAAATCTATGTTTTCTCAAATTCACTGAAACTGACCATTAGTTTCCCCAGTAAAACAATTCTTTCTTACTAAAATTATGGTAACTTTATACAACCTGCATAAATAAATAAACAAAAGAGGAGCTTAACAAATGAGAAAATTGCCATGCTTTATTCAGAAGAAATTCGTGGATTGCCTGTCAACCATACCGATGTGATAAAGGTGCGATCAGACTGAGGCAACTCGTACCTTGACAAAGCTCACACATTGGGGTATATTTACAAAGCTCGAGTTTGGCCAAATCGCCTCAACTCTCGGGTGTTTGGAGGCGATTTGGCCATCACCGTATTCGCTAAAGGCAAAGTCCTGGGACTTTAACCTTTAGCAAATTCGACTCGCCAAACATCGCGGGGCAAAAATCGTCCAGATGTTTGGCATGCAAAAAATACAGGTCGCCGTATTTGTCTAAATCGCCTTTAGATCATCGGCAAATCACTGAAAAAAATTGCATGCTGTGTAGGGCGCTTTCAATGAAAGTGCCTCACACATAACCTGAAAAACACGTGTCAATCTATTTGTAAAAGCCCAGCGCAGCATGGTTGAAAGGCTTAGCCATGCTATGCTGATAGAACTACAAGGTTCAGCATTGCCTAGCCTTGTAGTAATATCAGCGTCAGCATGGTAAGCCTTCTAAAGATGCTGTTATGTGTGTGGTGTTTGTAAAAAAAAACAGTGTGCACAAAACTGACATTAGTACATTAATATATATGTGTGTGTGTGTGTGTGTGTGTGTGTGTGTATATGTAAAATAAACATTTAATCTGCCTAATAATGCCCCCTAATGTGTACACTTACCTCCGGTGGCCACCGTGTCCTATACTAAATGTGTATGAATGTATTGTGTGGTGTAGAAAAAGAATAAAATAAATTGACACTCACCATTTGCTGTCATCATAATTGGGACAAGTTGCTTGATGAGTTGAATCTTCTCCAGTTGCTTGTAGACTGTCCTCCGGTTGCTAGAAGTGGCATCTCCGGTCCTCTCTTCAGCTCCTCGGCCTCCTCAAAACTTGACCCAACAACAGCCTCCTTCCTCTTCTTCCGCTGCGCTCCTAATGACCATTCAGTCACTAGGGGGCAGCCTTTTATAGAAATGATGACGTCAGAAACACTAGACCCCCTAATGTAACTTTCGTCATCATTTCTATAAAAGGCTGCTAACTAGTGACCGAATGATCATTAGGAATGGCGCAGTATGTTTATAAGGCTTACCATGCTGACGCTGATATTACTACAAGGCTAAGCAATACTGAAACTTGTAGTTCTATCAGCGTAGCATGGCTAAGGCTTTCAAGCATGCTGCGTGTTTTCTGGGTTTTTTAAAAAATTTTTAATGTTATTTTTTAATGGCGATTTTTTAAAGGGCAAATTGCAGTGCTTTTCTATAGAAAAGCACCGTGATTTACCCCTTGCTAAAGTGACGCTTTTCACAAATGATTAAAAATCATTTAGTGAATCTTGCGCTTTTTGAAAAAAATTGCGGGGAAATTGCGGCAATGGCTGGTGATTCATAATCGCCAGCCAAAATCGTCTTTAGTAAATATACCCCATAGAGTGAAACGCGTGTTGATGTGTCACTTATCACCCGAGCCATTATTTACATATTACTATGCTGAAGTAATACTATCCAGATTCATGCTGGGTTGAAGATATACTCCCTGTAGCAATCTCCTATAACCATGCGTTAAGCAACTACTGTAATTAAGTAATGAGAAGAAATGCTGAACCTTATAGTTCTATCAGCGTAGCATGGCTAAGGCTTTCAAGCATGCTGCGTGGTTTTTTTGGGGGGGGGTTTTTTAACATAGCGATGGCGATTTTTTTTAAAGGGCAAATTGCCCCTTAGTGAATCTTGCGCTTTTTGAAAAAAAATCGCAGGGAAATTGCGGCGATGGCTGGTGATTCATAATCGCCAGCCAAAATCGTCTTTAGTAAATATACCCCATAGAGTGAAACGCGTGTTGATGTGTCACTTATCACCCGAGCCATTATTTACATATTACTATGCTGAAGTAATACTATCCAGATTCATGCTGGGTTGAAGATATACTCCCTGTAGCAATCTCCTATAACCATGCGTTAAGCAACTACTGTAATTAAGTAATGAGAACTGCTGCCGCAATAAGAGGACGACTATTGAAAAGTCTGTATTAATATTGGACTGAAATTCGGTAGTAGGAAATCTGAATACTATATGTGGCAAGTTCATTCACTTGCTTTAAGCACGCTGAGTGCAATTTAAAGATGAGCTTTTGGATGGCCAGCCTATTTACATGTATGTAACAGGTTGTTTTTCTTTAACCCCAGAAAATATAATGAAATAAAAGATAATCTTTAAAAAGGGAACATTGTATTTTTACCACAATATAAAGGGGACAATAGTCCTGTCAATATTCACTATATATATGAATGACAAGAGGAGTTATTTAAGAGAAGTTATTTAACTGAGGAGTATAATTCCAGATATGCTTGTGATTTTCCTCAGATTACATTTAAGGCATTAAAATATATCAAATAAGCTTACTAGAGTGGAAAAGAGTCTTTGGACAAAAATTTTAATATTTCCTTATTATATTTATCTCTCTTTTTAATATTTTGCTTTTTAATATGATGTAAATAAAAGTTTTTAACATTCCGATCATATACTCACCCGTTCATAATTTTTTTTTTAAAATGGCTGTCGCATAAAATAGAGACAGCCGAAAAGGAACTTTCACTACTTCTTAATGACAGCCATCAGTGCGGGGCTCTTACTGTCGAACTTTTGCACAGTAAATAGCAAAGGGATGAAAAGGATTAAGCAAGTGTACTGGGTACACCATAAAGATGCATCATCCCAAAGAAAAGGCTATAAAAGAACAACAACGGCAATAAAGAGCATTCCTCAGCCAACCGATAGGAATAAAACCTCCAATATTGATCAATCAAGCAGAAAGGGACCAAAGCAAGCCGGACCCTCCAGGGAAAAGAAGAAGGGGGAAAGCGCAATCCAACAGGATAGCAAAAGCCACAGAATCCACAACATAAGATAATATCTTCACCGGTTGGAAAAGAGTTCCCAAAGAAATCTACACAGCAAAGGTCAAATGGAAAAGCTGGAAAGAAGGATTATATTTTAACAGCTACAAGTGTACAAGGTTCATCTATCCATTGTGGCAAAATGGGAGAATATGAGAATTTAGGCAGACACCAATTCATTAAAGATCATCTAGTGATATGGATAAGATTTATAGATGACGTCTTTTGCGTCTGTTCAGGGGTTGAAGGCTTTATATCAGAATTCATTGAGTACATCAACTCCAACAATCTCAACTTGATTTTTGATTTTTGATAGGCAACATTTCCCCTTTTCCAAACCTGCAGCTTAGTAAATATGGCTCAAGGTGTGGATTGTTTCTGCAGCTGTTGTTTCTGCCATTGTGTTATTGTGATTATAGTTGGGTTGAGGGCCACTCCCCACTGACCATGTGCCTATTGATATTTTGACACACATTGTTTGATAGTTTTCTATATTTGCTTAATGCACTATGCAGATATTGTTTGCCTAACTATGAGATTACATTGTATAACTTAATAGCAACTATCATCTTAACTCCATTTAAAGTAAAACACTTATTGTAAATAAAAAGTCTAGGAAAATCAATACATAAAATCTTTGAAATAAAATCATATTTATGCATCTAATAAAAAATATAATTATCACTATACGTTTGTGTAAGTGGTGTCACAAAGTATGCAATACATTACAAAATATATCAATTTATTATACTACAATAATTAGAATTATACTACAATAATTAGAAAGAGATTCCTACTCCGAACATAATAATTTAATTGCAAAACAAACTAATAAATGGGAGTCAGTTTCAGAGTGAACAACAGATTTTTGATGCTGAAATGCAGCTCACAGAAACCGAGATTATAATGATAAAATTACAATAAAATCAGAAATGAGTAGTATACTGTGTATACAGCAACATTGACTACATAAAAAGTAGCAAATATGGTAGCTATGTTCCAGATGAGTGTGTTTCCTGAACACCCTACTAATAATGCAAAACAGATACACAGATAACGCAGATTCTCAGCTAGGATATATAAGTGAAAAAATCCTTTTAGGGAGCTGTGTTTAATATTGCACACTCTTGTATGCCAAATATAAAAAAAATTATAATTTCCTTTTAGCTGTTATCTGGTACTGCCAGTAAAATTATATAGAGATAATGTAGAGTTTTATGTATGCAAACATTTTTACAGCAGTTCCTAGAACACGTGTGTGTGAATGTGTACAGTGAATAGTTATAAGCACTTGGGGGCTGATCCTGACCTATGTATGCCTTATGTGCATGCGAGGGTCAGTACAGATGATAGCATAGCAGGGAGTGCATGTCCCCTGCACTCCCTGCTCAAGGTAGTAAATCTGGACACTTACATGTCCAGATTCCTACCTTTAAAATTGCGACCAAATGGCCGCATACCTGGTTGTAACGGGCTTTTCCCTCCCCGTCCCCTTATTTAAATGTCTATCTCCGCCTCTACAGCAGAGATATGACCATCGTAAAAGAAGAGACAGCCCCTTTAATGTACCATGCGGCGTACATAACATATGTTACATACGACAACTGTTAAGACAGCGTAATAAGGTTGTGTGCATACACAACAAGACAGGGGACAGGGAAATTACGTACGCGCTGTACGTAATTCCCGTCATATGGAACCGGGGATCTGGTCCTTGGAGAGACTATCGGATGGATTTTGTGATTCACAAGCAGGGCACTTCTCCTACTCTCCAACGGGGGGATAGTGAATCCACATGCAAGACCCCTGTCCTAAGTATTCCACTCTGTATTACACTGAATCTTGTGTAAGGGCTTATCCAAGCCCTTACTGTACCATTTACATGCATTTGCACACCCCTCAATGTGTATTTCTTACGTATGGTGGGTGGCCACGACCCCTGTGTGGGGGGCATTGACTCTTACAGAGTGCAGCATCGTTCATTCATCGGAAGACCTGCCCCGTCGGATTGATCTTCGATCGTAGGAGATTGCGCGTAACATCTGGAGCGTTCATGCGCCCTTCCCTCCAGACACCCAATTTATGCATTTTACGTGCGTAAGTCGGGTGTCAGATGGAGATCTAGACCCGGCCCATTCTTATTATTAGTGTTTATTTATAAGGCTCCATAGGCTCCACAGCGCTGTACTGAGAAACAAAGAATACACAAATTACATACAGGGTACAATAAAATAAATGCAACATACAGGGTATGGTCCTGCCAGGGTAGTCCAATACAAAGTAAAATGCAAGTGTAAAAGGAGAGAAAGGGCAGGGAGAGTAGATAGAGATAAGAGGAGAGAGGAGGATGGCAAATATTAATTGCGCAAGTGTTTCAAACTTATACTTTTAATATACAAATCATCCACAATTCTACAGCAGGCCCAGAGTTAGTAATCATAGGCACTTGATTAGATCCTAACAAAAAGTTTTGTGCATCTTTTACGTCTTTCGCTGGTGTGCGATGAACTTATAGAACAGGGTAGAACTTCAAGTGGCAGTTAAGCTCCCCTAGAGATGTAGTTTACAATCCACAAGGAAAAGCCCCTCTGCAACTATTGGCTCCCTATCAGGACAAAAAAGTAAAGTTCGCCTTGTATTATGGCAAACATGCCCTAGTATTATGTTCTGTTCATTTTTTCTAACTGTTTTAAAAATAAATCCAGATGCGTAGTTCCGTTAATTATTTATTAAAGATCAGTTCTTAATTGCACACATACATGTGTACAGGGTCCAGTGCAAGAACAGCATATATTTTTGGAATACATATATTTATACCCCTTTTAGTAACATCAATCCCCATGATAGCACAATTGGAAAAACATAGAAATAGCACAGCAGCTGTAAATCATAGCTGTCAGAGACTTACAGCACATATTATTGATAATTAGTCGCTGATCAAGGGCTATTTTCAATCAATATTAATTTAAGATATGGTATTAACAAGGAAACCTTTGTTAAGTAATTCATTAAAGGAAATGAAAAAAACTGAATGGATATTTAAAAAGAAACATCTTTGTGAAATGTGCATGACAGCACACATAAGTGTCACTTGAAACAAGCGCACTGTTCTATATTCTATCATCTGGGCTGAGTGTTCTATAATTAGACATGCTGCAAGTCACAATATTTCTATTTAAATTGGCAGGTATCTCCTTTCCCATGATTATAATGAATATCTGCCATATACACAGTAACATCTGAAAGTGTAGAAGTCAAACTCGCTTCATCAGTTCTTTAAAGAGACTTTTCCTATATCTCATTGACACGCATTCAAACATTTAAATAGCCTATTGCAGTTCTCTGACAGCACTAAGCATAGTTGTGTATAAACTGTGCTCCTCTGGATTGCAGTGAGGAGCCAGATCCAGATCCACAGCTATGTTTCCTAACGTAGCGAATTTACGCTAGCGTTTATACTAAGCACTCCCCTCGCATGTACGTACTTTGGCCATTTTGTATGCTTCCCAAACCCTACCTTAACTTTACACAGCGTAAGTACTGACGTACTGTGCATGGGAAGTAAATAACGGCATATGGCGTACGAACAAAAGCTGCAGCAACATCTCCAAATACGCTCTGCAAGTGCAGGGTAGTAAAATGTGTTTTACCGGGGTAAAAATGGTTATAAATAAATGAAAACTTCAGTTGTAGTGTTTATGTACTATAACTATGGAAAAATTATTTGACTCAAAAATTTCAAAATATTTGAAAATATATATTTTTTTGTGTACTTTAAAAAAGACTTCAATACACTAGCAGCGATTCCATATGTGTTTATTTTGCTGGCCATATCTAGGGGGTGTGATCTCCCCCTGGTTCAAGTCAGGAGAGGTGTTTATGGTAGTAGATAGGTACTCCCAACAATGTGTATGGTTGTCTGTTATAGCTGTTTATAGCTATTATCTTGTAATAATAAATCCACACCTTTATATTCTAGTCTCTGTGTTATTTCTGCAGGTGTTGATAGGTAACAGGAGATAGTGTAGGAAGTTTTAAAAATCCAGAAGAGAACAAAAATTCATCAAAATAACTTTTTCCATCTTCATCTATTGCAATATGAAACATCCAAGCGCTAAGGGCCAGACTTTGGAATGTTACCCCATTTACGCACACAAAGTGGGGTGTTTGGAGGGGAGGGCAAACGTTTTATGTTGCGAGTCCTCGCTGCGATGTTACAGATTGCAAAATAGGGACAGCCAAAAGTGTCTTTTTGGCTGTCCCTATTTCAAATGTGTAAGCAGAATTTTTATTATGAATGGCTGAGTATGCGATTTACATACTCACCCATTCATATTCGGAAAACAGCCCCGCCGCCAGACCTGACCACCGGAGAGGTGAGTAACCCTCTCCAGGGACTTAGGGTTAGGCTGCGGGAGGGGGTACACAGGTTTAGACTGCGGGACGGGTGATTTAGGGTTAGGCTGCGGGAGAGGGGACTTAGGGTTAGGCTTCGGGAGAGGGGACTTAGGGTTAGGCTGCAAACAAAGGGGATGTGCAGGGGGAAGCATT
>WWET01001452.1:94687-109514 GCA_011038615.1 Limnodynastes dumerilii
CTAGTACGGCGGCCGTAAGCGTAATGCGCATGCGCCGGGCAGATGTTGCCCGGTGTCACTATGGAAACGCCCGATCTAAGATCCATAGTAGCGCCGTAGGGACGCTGGAGGGGACGTCCCCCAGCGTCCCTACGCTGAAGTTAGTGTAGGGGGTCGGGCGGAGGGAGGGTTAACATACTAACGCCGCCGTCCCAGCGTATCAACTCTCCCTTACGCCGGCTGAAGTTAGGGTAGCCTTCAGCCGGCGTAAGGGAGAGTTAATACGCTCCTACAAGGGGGAGTGTCGGACCAGAGCAGCGATGTTACGCTGAGCGCTACAGCGCTCAGTGTAACATCGTAGCTCTGGATCAGGCCCCATCACTCAATACATCCTTGTGACCACCCTCCAATAAAAATTGCATTCTAGTGAACATTCTCTAATACAAAGACCGTCCTAGTGACCATTTTCCTCTAATACAGAGATTATTCTAGTAAACACTCTCCAATACAGAGACCATCCTAGTGGCTACTCTCCAATAAAGAGAGCATCCTAGTAACCCTTTTTTAATAAAGAGAGCGTCCCAGTAACCATCACATTATACAGAAACCATCTTAGAACCATTCTCCAATAGAGAGAGCGCTCTGGTGACCAAACTCCAATACAGAGATGATTAATGACCAAAACCTTATATAAAGGGCATCTGAGTGAGCACTCTTCAATTTAGAAATTTTCCTAATGGCCTCACCCAATAAAGATAAAAGCCTAGTGACCTCACTCTAATATAAAGAGCTTCGTAGTGACCACTCTCCAATATAGAGAGCTTCCTAGTGATCATTCTCCAGTATAGAGATTCCTAGTGCCCATTACCCAATAAAGAGAACATCTCACAGACTACTCTCCAAATTATAAATCTTCCCAGTGTCCATTCCCCAAGGACCTTCTAGTAAACACTCTTCAGTACAGTGAACATCTAACAGACACCTCACCAAAACAGACTGTTTCTTAGTGACCACGTTCCAATACAGAAATATTTCCAATCACCACACAATATATATAACCTCCTATTTATCTCTATACAATACAATACAAAACAATTCAACCCACTTTCTGAGCACAGATATCCATCTAATAATATATACTTCCTGATGGTTAGAGGAAGCATTATGTATATGTGTCAACTCAAATGTATAGAATGAATATTTGATCATCTACATGAAATCGCACAAGGGGTCAGATTTACTAAGTTGAAAGTGGAGATGTTGCCCATAGCAACCAATCAGATTCTAGCTCTCACTCTAATATTACATACTAGAGAATGTCAGCTAGAATCTGAATGGTTGCTATGGGCAACATCTCCACTTTTGCAAACCCGCAGCTTAGTAAAACTGGCCTCAGATATTCAATTTATTTGTAGCTAATTAAATCCTTTATCCTGATGCATGTAAACTCTTCATAATTTTGAATGTCTTATAATGACTTTGGGCTGGATCCAAACTTAAGAAGAAGCTTGAAATTAAGGGCCGTATTCAGACTTCCGTTTTAAACCCAATCGCAAATATAAGCACGCACGTAGCAAGGAACACCCACTAAAACCCTGGTCACTCCCCTTGGTAATCAGTGCTCACGTAGACTTACACCCCCATAGACCACCTCTAACTTTCCGTGTGCCGTTCCATGCGTCTACGTCCTCCGTACGTGCGTATCATGATAATCGCGCCCACTTTCCTTCATTTAAATGCATCGCTCCACACATTTTCACTTAAAATCTCTCGTGACTATATTTGCGTTGCATATCTGAACGTATGTACACACGTGCCTATCATACGTCCGTCCGTAAGGCGCTTCAGTGCGAACAGTCTATGTCAACTACGTACAAAAAGTTACTACGCATGCGCAGTTGAAACGTATCTAAAAATACGCACAGAAGTTGCCATGAAAACGGAAGTCTGAATATGGTCCTAAGAGAGGAAAGTTACTCCTGGGATAAACCATGTTGATTGCAGGGGAGTCATATTTTATCTGTTAGAAACAGTATTAGAGTTGAGAAATGATGTAACTAATTCATAGATATATCCCTGCATGCAAAGAATACAATTAACTTGACTCCTCCTGCAATCAACATGGTTTAGCCCAGGAGTAACTTTCCTCTCTCATGCCGCTTTCACATCTTCAACTTTGAAAAACCCGGGTGAAAAAAAACACCTTTTAAAGCGCACAAAAACCCTGGAAATTCCCTTTCACATCACCACTGAATTTCCCGGGTTTTAGTGGCTTTAACGCGGCAGGGATGCTGATGTTTGTAGTGCTACAAGCATCAGCATGTCCAAGGATGGCCGGGCATGCTAGTGCTTGGAGAACCACAAGTGTCAGCATGCCCTGTCATCCGGTGCAACAAAACACAAATTAATACCCATCCTAGCTACTAAATAAAATATAGGGCCGGCCCCTAACCTAAAAAAATACTTTACATTTAATGCCCCCCTATAAAAAAAACCATTACATTTAATGCCCCCCTATAAAAATTATGAAATTGAATACCCCTATAAACAATAAAATATTTACATTTAATACTTATAATTATTATAATTAATTATTAATTACCAGTAATGATATAATGCATAAAATAAATGAATAAATAATGGCATAAAAATTATAAATAAAAAGAAGTACTTACCGTCTTGATTAGGATCTGATCTTCCAAGCTTTTAATCCGTGGGGGAGGTCTTTGAAAAATAAAAAAACCCTATGGCCCGCCGCAACTCATGTCCTGCACTGCAGGACATCCTAACGCTAATGACAACGCTGCTGTCATTGGGGTATATTTATACCCTTTGGCAGCCGTTGAAATCCCAGTTCCATGGTGACAAATAACGTTTGGTCACCATGGAAACGGGATTTCACAGGCTGCTCATTTATTTTATGCATTATATAATTACCAGTACATTTTTTTTTTATTGTTTGGGGTATTAAATAATCATTGTTTTTTATAGGGGGGCATTAAATGTAAGATATTTTTTTAATGTTAGGGGCTGGCCCTATATTTTATGTAGTAGCAAGTAGGGGTATTAATTTGTGTTTGTTGCACCGGATGACAGGACATGCTGCCATCCTTGGGCATGCTGATGCTTGTAGCACTACAAGCATCAGCATGCTCTACACTTTGAAATTTTTATTTTTTTTTGCAGATCCGACGCTACAAACAGATTTGTTTAGTCAAATTGGGAGGCAATGTGAAAGACCCGGGATAACCATGGACCATTCACATTGCCACTCTTCCTAGGTAGGACCCAGGAAAAACCCTTCTTTTTTCCTGGGTCAAAGTACCCCTTTCACATCACCACCAAATACCCGGGATTTTGCAGAGACCTGGGTTTTTTGCGAAAATCCCTGGTATTTGGTGGTGATGTGAAAGGGGTATTATAAACTTCAGAACTTCTGAAACATGCTTTTGGGATAAATCAAACTTGTTATGGAAGAGCCCTTTCTCATTTTTTTTTTTTTTTACTAATGCTAACCAATGTGTTATATAAATATGAGGCATACTGCCTTGTTTATACCTCTTTATTTCTGTGAATTGTACACATTCCCTCACGTCATGGTAAACCATATGGCGTCTCTCACATATACTAATCCTAATTCTTAATCATGAAGATAGAGTCAAATTTATGTGCAAAAATATAATGCGCTCATAAGTTTAAGGAAAATTTGTAAAATGAAACACAAAACTTAGTTATAGGTGTTTTTTTTTCTTCTAACGCAGATAATTAATAATCATTATGTCCAGAGCTATTTTTGGATAGAAGCCAACAGGTGTCAGCAAATCCCATCTGAGTAGTATTGTGCAGTGTAAACTATTGTAGAGAAAAATATATTTGTTTTTACTATTCAGTAACAGTTTATAATTAGTGTTAACATATTTCATAACACTTTACAATTGATTAAAACACCTATATCAAACTAGGTAAGAGAAACCTGCTTACAATCTTACTTCCTATTAGGTGTGAGGAAAATGCTACACATTGCAAACTAGTCATGTAAAACTGGATAGGAAAAAGTGCTCAGTAGTACATATGATGCAGTCACACAGCACTGTAGTGCTGCTGTAGCAGACACATATAAAATTGTTCCTTAATCTTAAACTGGGCACACACTGGGATTTTTTGTATCAATTCAACATTGTTACTGTGATTACTTAGGAATCCTGCTGCTAATCTTTGTTCTGTTCACATGGAAATGATACCCTGCTGGAGCATTCAGTACTTCTCTGAAGAAAGAAGCAGATATCAGTCGTTGCTGATCTTGAAAATTAAGAACTTTCAAAAATCAAACGATCAGATGCTGTTTCAGACAATTCTGCAGCATCGTTGGACAGTGCATGCTGGTAAGATATCTGCTGAAATGTGGTGATGTGACCAGCAGAAAAAGACCCAGTGGTAAATCCAGACCTAAGTGCTTGTTATGTTTCATCGTGTAGCGTATTTTCTGTGCACTTCCCTCGCTCATACGTACTTTGGTCGTTTTACATTTCCCAAACCCTACCTTAACTTTTCAAAGCGTAAGTACGGTCATACGTAAGGGTTTCACGTACGTACCGGCCTAACCCGGCCCATACTGTACAATTTAAATGCCTCTCTCCACCTCCAAACCATATTTCCGGGTGTCGAATGGATGACCCGCCCCTTCATTCGTAGTTACGCTGATGGTACGTATGTTCAGAGTTACGTGGCGTAAAATCTGTCACGCGCATGCATAGTACATACAAACAGGCGATTTTTCGGCAGCGGCTAGCGCGAAAATGCTGACTTACTTAGGTCTGGTGGATCTAACCCCCCCCCCGCCCCCAGTGCCCCATTGTGTACCTTACTTTAGGCTGAATGAATGGGAAAGTAAAATGATTGCACTACAAGTTTGTTTCACAGCCAGTCCCTTGACACATGACTGTTATATGACTTATATACTGTTTCCGTTTCTGCACAGTGTATTTTAAGATAAAGCAGAATTCATAGATTCCATTTTTGCATGTACCTCACAGACAGGCAGGTTATGCATATATCAATAGTGTCCTGGGTCATTTTCCCAAGAATAGGTTGTACTTGGCCACTGCAGATGTGTTTGACTTACCACATGCAACCACCCATCTGCCTCTAATGTACAGCTTGTATCTATAATAATCTCAGGGAAATATAGACATATACCATTAATTCCCAAAAATGTTATGTCACCAAAGTAATATTTAACATAAGACAACTACCTCCATGCATAGACTATATTTCTCAATAACTCAATTTCTTTGAGCCGCAAAAATTCTAGTGCTCTATTCTCATGGCATAATGTCAGCGAGCTTTTCAATGGAAGAGACGGTCATGGATTAAAAAAAGAAACTAAAATAGATGTCCTAACATCAAACATTGAGAAAATAGCAACTTAATCGCTCCCATTAACTTAAAAGATCTCTAGAGTAATTATATTGCAGTGAAATGATCCATTTATGTCCACTAAATAAATAAACAGTAAATTCAATTGTCCTAGATTCCGTTAGCTAAGAAATTCTTTCTGTAGTAGTCATAATAATAATAATAATAATAATAATAATACAAGCAAACAGAAATCAAGTCAGGCATAATATAGCAATAACAAAAGCATTAAATTAATAATATTCCTTCACCTAAATATGTCAGTATATATTTATGTTACATCATCAAAATGAACTGATATAGCCCAGCATGATGTTGCCCATGAAAACACATTACAAAACATTTCGCTTAATAACCTGACTGCAGTTACCTGTTTTCAGTGACTTAACTGATAAGTACAGAGAGATGCAATAGGAACGCTGAGAGGCAGGACATTTGTAATGAGTGTTAGGGGTTAGCAATGATAGGCATTTCAGGTATGCTACATGACTTATATAGGTTTTTGAAGCAAAATATTCAGTTTCTTACTGTAGTCTCTGAAAAACGGCCAGAAATGTCACCCAATGTCCCCTGAGACCTTGAGCTACATCCTGGTTGAGCACTCCTGGTTGGTGTCACACCAGTTTTTATTTAGCCCCCACTTTTTTGACTATGTTAACTTACGTGACTAAACCTGAGGTGACACAATATTATGCTATAACATGTCAGTTATACAGCTTCATGGGAAAATTATTATTATTACCATTATAAAAAATAATTATTACTTCATATGTGACAACACACTGTGTTATTTAGACTCTAATGCTCAATAATCTGACTAATCTGACAAAATTCAATGCATAGATGCAGAATAGAAAAGTGTAAGATAACAATTTACTTATATGTGACCTTTCTATAGTTAACCCCCCTCCCTCTGATTTCTTAGAATGCTCCAATCCACACATGAAGTGTTTAGTATCTTATTTGCCAAGCTAATGTTTTATATTAAAACAGTGTAGATAATGAATTAAATAAATTAACAGCATGTGAAGCTGAAGTTGGTAAAACTCATGTAAATGTTACGTTTCAGTCAATTTCCATATCTTCTACATTGGAAGCACTAATTATCAGTAGGTGCATACAACCCACCGCCCCATATGTTTGGTACTCACCAGCATTCTGGAGTTTCTTGTTCCTGAGAACTGACAGAATGACCAATACATTGCCTAGGATGTCCACAACGATAGTGAAGATAAGAACAACTGCCAGCGCAGTGGTCAGTCCAGGAGAAGCCCTGTCCTCTCTGTCTTGGTCTGTGCCAGCTGCTCCAGGTGTCCAGCAGTCATGGCAAGTCCTATTCATCTCCATCATCTCTGTGCACTAGAAGGGGGGCAATCAGTACAGGTCTGGATCTCTTCACGGGGTGCAATGCTACTCATAAGGAGTGGGCTGGTCTTTTGGACTCACTTAGAAATGGACCTCTTTTGATGCCAGCACATAAGCTCTTTGGTGCCAATATGCCACCCCCACACCCAGTTCTATAGCTGCAGCATCTTCATGAGGAGAGTGTGTGGTGCTGCCCTCCACCTCGTTTGTCTCCTCTTTAACCCATGTGATGCCTTGTCAGGACTCCACACACTGCAAGACATTTTCATTCACAGAGCCCATGCTGTGATGACTATAAAGCCATTGCAGTTCAGTAATATTCCTTAGGTGCTGCTGTGATGTCTATTGGTCTTGTAGTGTACTGTCAGTCAGGCAGCATGTCTTAGCTCTTCAGAATCTCTGTTAGCTGTGTTTGTGGAGTGGAAATGTCCTGTGGCTCTGCTCTTTAAATATATTATCCCCTATGCTTCTGCTTGCTTCATGGATATAGTGTGTTCTGCATGAATCAGCACAGGGGAAGGCACAGTGAAAACAGCATCTAATGCATCTATTGGTAATGTCAGGAAAACACACATTTAATGAAGACTGCTCTTTCGTGAAGCACGCTTCAAGTTATGGGGAAAATAAATGAAATGCTTAACCTGCTGTCATCTTTGGTATCTTAAAAGCACATAATAACAGATGTAATAGATGTCATAAATCAAATTCTTCAATGTATTACAACACAGCTATGGGGCATTTTACATCAAGTAGCAAATATCAGTCAGTCTTGTGCACTTATTCAGGAGTACAGAAACCCCAGGCACAGTATTAACAAGCAGAAGGGACCAGTTGGATTCAGAAATTTTGCTCTTTTAAGCAGCAGTCTGTTATCTATACCCTGGCAACCACAGGAATGCTGGCACCTGTAGTTCTGCAAGTACCAGCATATCCAAGAAGTATGCAGCAGGCAGGGCTTGCTGGGAACACTAGTGCGCCTGGGGAAAATGCTATGTTTAAAGTAATTAACAATCATCTAAATGCCGGTGCTGGAAAGTTATTTCCTTGGATGTGGGTGAAAAGTAAAAAAATATATATATTTATTTAAGAACTAATCATTGATAATGATGATTATATAAAAACATTTTTATATATATATTACATTGATGATGATACTTTGCCTCTAGTATGTTGCTGACTGAGTACCCACCTAATGCTTCTTATGCCTAAAGTTCTTTAACCATATCTTTATGTGGACACATTTAAAGATTTATTTTGAATGATGTGAGTTGTAATTCAAAATAAGCCTACATTTCTTAATGAGCTCTTCTATGTATATACATATTGGGCCTGATTCAGACTTAAGAAGGAGATTGAAAATAACAGAGGAAAGTTACTTGTGGGCTAAACCATGTTGATTTATGTGGAGTCATATTTTATCTATTGCAAAAAGTATTAGAGTTGAAAAGTGGCATTTCCTATCCCAAGTCTAAATAACAGTGTAAAAGTAAAGCTGGTCAGTATCTGGGTGCAGTAAGTAATTCAAAAATATATTCCTGCATGCAAAGTATACCAGGGTTGCTGACTATTGAAAGCTTCCCTCCAGGAGAACCCGGAGGGAAGCCACAGATTACTGGGAGGAGGTCAGCTTAATGATGTGATTTATGCAAATCGCGTCATTAATCCCTGCCCCTGTCAATCACCAGTGTGATCTCAGGTGTTAAAGGGGTGGGCGAGACTAGATGACATCATCAAGTCCCGCCCATCCCTACTAACTCTAGGAATTACATGGGTCATTGTTTGGGTGTCGGGGCATGAGGGAGATTTGCCGTCTCTCTCGGGATACCGGAATATGATCAAAATTTCAGGAGTCTCCCGGATATTCCGGGAGAGTCGGCAGCCCTGAAGTATACAATTACTCCCCCTGAAATGAACAAGGTTTTGCCCAGGAGTAATTTTACTCTTAAGTCTTAAACAGGCCCAATATACATAAATTACATGTACTGTACCTCACAAATCAAGGTAAGATACAGGGGCTGGTCCAGAGTATATGAGAAACTGCAAAAACAAGCGCAAATGTAAACCTCAGGAAAACCATGCAGCTGATCCAGCGCTTTAGTGCAGCAGATATGCAGATCCACTGTATAAAATGCATGCAACCTATTCAGAGTTCCGACATTAGCAACTCCGGAGAAGTCTTACTGACAATGAGCATCTTTTGAAATATGCAGGTAGTTATGTATAGGCAGATAGGCTGAGAGATGGTATGCAGCAAAATATGCATGTTTGCATGCTTCAAAAGTATCTTATTTTTAATTCATTTATTTATTTATTTTTGAGTAAAAAATGAAAAACCCCTTTAAAATGTAATATCTGTATTTATTAAAATGCCTGTGCAAAATGTTTCACAATACACTGCTGCTCAGACTACAAAAATGGTCGGTATAGTTTTGTATATTCAAAGCGTGTGTTTAAAACAATTTTTAAGTATCACAGTTTCATATTCGTAAGGTGAGTAGAGCTCTGTTATAACTAAAAAAAAGGGGCAATTCATTAAGGAAACTCTCCCGTCTTACATTTACACCGGCATTGGGCTAGTGCAAAATCTTAGGAGGAAGAGCAGGGAATCCGGTCTGCATAGGCGTATCTATAATGGGTGCAGGCTGTTCAGTGCACATGGGCCCCTCAGAACAGGGGGCCCAGTGGCATTCATCCTGCACCCAAGTTTGCATATCAGGGTTGGCAGGGGAAGAGGGCATCTATTTCTTCCCTCCAAGATCTCCTGAAGGAAAGAAATAGATGCCGAATGAGCCCCCCGGGACTGTCCCGATTTGTGGGCCAAATAAGGGGTGGGGCTTAAATCGGCCCATTAGGCCCCACCACTTTTGAGGTATGCAAATCGGGACAGTCCTGTCTCAGGGTAAAGGGGCGGGAGTCATATGCAAATCCTGCACAAGGGCCCCCTCACTTCTTAAAACACCCCTGCCGGGCTGCTACTTGCTGCAACACGAAACCAGCTAACCACTTTCACACCTAAATATAGTGAAAGACCCTGTTGCATTAGTGCAGAACACATGGAAGCAAACACAGGCAGATCAAGTCACTTCACATACGCCCTTTTTGTGCTTGCTTCTGTTTTGCACATGTGCAGTGTGAATACACTGTGCTTACACCTAGAAAAAATAGTGTAAGCACTGCTCTGGATCCCATATTTAACAATGTTTTCAAAACACATATTGGTACGAACTTAGAACTTATGCAAACGATCCACCCATAATCCTGAGGAAGAATATGTTCTGATAACTCGAGGTTTTTTCTCAAACCAATAACGTCCATGGTCCTCAGAGAAGTCATCACAGAGTATTGAGAAACATTCACTGGAATAAGCTTAAACCTACCCCAAATTAATGTTGTTAATCATCTCTATAAGATCATTTAACCATGTCAAGCTCAATGATTATATGATCAGATACCCACAAATTGTTATGTGTACTTACTTTATTTTCTTATGTAATACAAAGCTGAGGGTCAGATCCTGAGCTACGTTTGCTAGCGTATTTATGCTAGCTGCTGACGTAAAATCGTCAGTTTGTATGAACTGCGCATGTGCGTGGCAGACGGTACGCTATGTAACTCTGTATGTAACTTCAGCATAAATACGAACGAGAGGGTGTGTCTTCCATATGACACCCGGAATTACGCTTTGTAGGCGGAGGGAGGTATTTAAGTAGTACAGTATGGGCCGGGTTAGGCCGTTACGTAGGTCAGTACTTACGCTTTGAAAAGTTAAGGTAGGGTTTGTCAAACGTAAATCGAGTAAAGTACATATGAGCGAGGGGAGTGCCTAGGGGAGTGCATAGTACTTACGATAGTGTAAATACGCTACGCCAACTAACGTAAAAACAACTTAGGTCTGGATCTACCGCTGTCTGTAACCATGTTATACTTTGTATTCTCCAATAAAAAAGTTATTAAAAATAAAAATAAATTGTGCAATAAAGAACTGGAGTTAAGGGTGTTTTTACTTCTCTCAACTCTAAATGATAGTTTACAATTTAAACTGTTAAGTATTTGTGTGCTAAAAGTACTGCAATCAAAAATAAATATGACAAGGGATTCTGAACTCCTATAATCTCACCAACTAGGGGCTAGATTTACTAAACAACGAGGAAGGAAAAGTGGAGATGTCCTTAGCTACCAATCAGATTCTATCTGACATTTTCTAGTATGTAATAGGAAAGTGAGAGCTAGAAATACACACAAACACACACAAACACCGATGTACAGTATACACACACACATAACAAAAAGGGCAGCACTTAATCAAAAGAAATTTTATCATAAACAACAGGAAAAAAAGAAAAGTATGTGTTATAAATGCAAGGATACATATTTTACCTAAGCATACAATATTGGTGTAACATTTTATATTATAATCATATTCAGAGTCTTGATGTCCACATGTTTTATGTTTAACCATAATGGAATTTGGGACTTTAGGCAGTGCCTGTAGTACACAAAGGACAAAGGACCGAATGAAGTGTGTAAGAGAAAATCAGGTGGAAAAAAAATGTTCCGTTTCAGGGGGAGTCAATTTAGTTTTATTCTTTGCATGTAGGGAGAAAACATTGCTTTTGCTTACTGCTTGTAGATTTACTTTTAAACTGTTGTTGACAAAAAAAATGTCACCTTTCCACTCTAGTACTGTTTGCAGCAGATTAAATTTGCCTTCCTTGTAATTCAGCATGGTTTTGTCCAGGTGTAACTTTCCACCTGATTTTCTCTTATTTTTAAAGCCTGGATTCAGTCCAAAGTAATGATTTATTATTTAATTTTTAGATTTACCCCATACCCAAACTCCTTAGATGATGGAGGAACCTTTGTGCTATCTGCTAATTACCCCTGGTGTAAGAAACACTCCCATGTTTTTGCAGACCCTATTCCCATAGGTATCCAATCCTGGTGCTGACTGGCCTAGGACTGTATGGAATTATGTTGGGAGGATCTCTGCCCCACAGATCTCATCACTATAGATCCACCAGTCCAGGCTGAAAATAGCCTAGTGCCTGGGTGCCGCCTGTTGATTTTTGCACTTGAAACCACTATTGCAAGTTGGCAATTACTGCCATACAGCCTGAATGAAATTCCAATTGTCAGATGTGTGAAGAAAATATCCAGGGCTGAGCCAGAGCTCTTAAGCCATCCGAAAGCCATTATGTGCAGGTCATTTGACCATACAGAACAATTGTCTGATGCCAGCACACACATGCACACAAACTATGAGGCAATTGTTTGCAATCCCCTCAAAAATGGGACTGTATGACATGCCTGCGGCAAAACCTCTGTCTGGATCAGGCCCACAATAACACCACTGCTATTATAAAAACGACATCAAATGCATTTTATCGCTACTGTCCTGTCTACACTGCTGAAGTGTAACTATATCAGATTAGAAAGAGTTGTTTTTGGAGGAAGAATCACTCTGTCATTCAAATTATGCCTTAAAGCAGAAAGTATGTGAGAAGCAAACATATTCTCTGTAAAGCGCTACAGACGTTCACTATATATATATAAATAATAAATGATGATGATGGTTTGCAGATGGACTTTTGATGGTAACAAGTCTGTGCCCAAAATTATTTATAACTAGCAAACATAATAGAAACAGAAAATACATTCATTTTTTATTAGTATTTTATTTTTTAGAAGCAGCATCAATAAAAAAAAATGCTTCTAGCTGTATACAGTGTTATGTCTGAAAATCTGTGAAAGATACAAATTAAATATAAAAACCTTAAGATACGTTTCAAATATATAAACTTTTATTTGTCATTTCATTAAACCATCTGATATGCCGCTTGGGCAGAAGTTACATATATTATTCTCTGCTCCTTTCATCTAGCCATCATGAATTTTGTATGAGAATAGTGTAAAACTTATAATTTGGGGGTAGACGGAGGTGATCATATGGAGGCCGAAAACCCGTTCGTGCTAGGGGGAGTGTCATGGGTGTTTCCTTACTACATGCGTGCCTAAAAACGCATACGTATTAAACATGCATCTGTAAATCCGGTCCATTGTTATCAATAATATTAATAATAATATTACTACTATTATGGATTCCTTTTGATATTGTAAGGAGCACTGGTAAACATTCATAGCAGGCTACATAAAGGTACAGACAGAGATGCAGAATAAAGAGCCTGCCCCCTAACTCCAGTGAATGGATTTTGTTTGATCGTCCTACCAGAGTCTAGATCTGTCTAATTAAAAATGTATCCAGGAAAATCAATATTAATGTTATGTCTTCTAACAGAACAAAGGCTATTGTGGCATTTTCAGTTATAGCAATTAATTCGGTAAACTAATATAAACAGAAAAAATAATTGATGTTTTCTAGTGGTAACAGAGAGGGAAGTGTTTCTTATTTGGAAATGAAAGAAAAAGGTGAATTTCCTTGAGTTTATTGTGAAATCAATATAAAAAGTTAATGAAAGGTACAGGTTAATGCGCTGATACTCTGGAGATTCAGCTGTGACAGGTGTCTTGTGGTGCTGCCATCAAGCAACGGAGAAATTGTAAAGTGTAACAATCGTTGTCTGTATACACAACTCCCAGAACTAAACTTTGTGAGAACACTTAAATGACCTTGGAAGTCCCTTTACTCTATGCATGAGGAGCACATAGGTCGGACTCAGGACCACAATGGACCAGATCCGCAGCTAAACACAGTGCTCGTAAGGCTCAGTAGCAGAGGTTTACGATCCAGGATCACTACCCATGCACTTCCATCACATGTACAGAGCTTTCATTCCCAGAGCTCTAACTTCATTTTTACGCACACGCCCCTGTGTTTAATGGACTTGGGCCAGATCCAGAACAACGCTTGTGAGTGAATTTACGCGCGGCGGAGACGTAAAATCGCGTTTTGGAAGTACTGCGCATGTGCATCATAGATAATACGAACAGTAACGTAGCGTAATTGTGAACGTATGGGCCATTCACGTACGTATCACGTAAATACTTACGTGTGGGCGTGCCAATTTTACGTGAGTCCAAAATACGTCTGAAATACGTTAAGTAGGCGGGGGTTTGTATATAAAGTGTACAGTATGGGCGTGCTTAGCTGCCTAAATACGTCTTGGCCATACGTACGTGTGCGGATCACTGCGGTTACGTTGGCAAATGTTAAAGTAGGGTTTGGAAAGCGTATCTTGACAAAATATACGTACATTCAAGGGGTGTGCCAAGGGGAGTGTATAGAAGGTACGCACGAGAAAATACGCTACGCGAGTAAACGTGCGGAAAACGTAGTTTTGGATCTACCCCCTTGTTTGTAATGGTCGATCATACATAAGGACTTAGCGTCAAGCCAACCATTTATATACTTCCCCCCACCCACCATGGTCGTCACGCCCTGCCATCGGAGAGCACCACAACACGGAATCCAGCGTTGGTGCGTAAGAGACATGTACATACATGCGCAGTGCGATCACATCAATGTATGTGCAGCAGACGCTGGCAACCTGTAGCCTTGAGAAACATGCTTTGACAGGTGTCAGCTATACCTATGGAGTTGGAGCATGCTGAAGTGCCAAAGGTGGTCAATGCGGGCGTGCACATAAATACATGCTAAGCATGAAGGGCCGTATTCACAGATGTGTGTGTATAATCGCACGCATGTAGCAAGACAACACCCATGACACTTCCCTCGCACAGACGGGTTACGCCTCCATAGGGCACCCTTATCTCTACGTGTGTACTTACACGCGTATGTAATTTACATACATGTGTATCTATATAACCGCGCCCTCAAATACCCATTTAAATGCCCCCCCCCCCCGCCCATTTTCATGTTACTTCTAACGTAAGGAAAACAACCCCGGCCCTCCGTACATATGTCCCTAAGCGCGATTCACAAGTTCGTGCCTAAAGAACTTACGTGCGTAAATATAACGTTATTTGTGTGGAAAAAGTTACCACGCATGCGCAATTAATCCGCTCCTAAAAATACGCACGCAATCCCACACAAAAACGTATGTGTGAATACGGGCCGAAAAACCCCAAATTAATATTTGCACTGTGCTGT
>WWET01001452.1:144354-158517 GCA_011038615.1 Limnodynastes dumerilii
CCCCCCCCCCCCCCCCATTCCAGCCTATGCTATAGCATTTTACTTGCTACATGGTGCTATACTGTTTTTTTGTATTATAATATGAACTGGTGCATCTCTTTTGGCATAATCAGGGCTCTACTGTCGGTTGGTTAATCAAGCGAACTCTGATGCACATAGTATGAGGGTGGTACATTTACTTTTTGGAAAGATCAGCAAGAGGAATAATAGATTTGGGAAAGAAGAAATGGAATGTAGAGAAAAGATACGAAGCTTAGTAGATACAAAGGGTGTGAAGATGGTTATGGTGAGTTCAAGTTACTAGGAAACACAAGATACAAAATAGATTGCATTTAGGTGAAAAGGGGACTAGAGAGAACTAGAGGGAGTGAGGGTTATTGAGGACAAGGTGGGAGAGGGGACTAGAGACAGCAGTGGTGAGAACAAGTGGGAACAAGTGGTAATAGGTATAGAGATCAGTTGGGAGAAGGCGCTAGAGAGAACAAGGGGGGTGAAGAGAACAGGGGGAGAGGGGACTTTTAATATATATTACAATATTATACAGAAAATGTGTCTGACAAAAACAATTACATTCAATTTAAAAAAGTCTAGAACTGAAAAAATGCAGGTGTACTATGTTATTATAATACTAGGTTGTGAGTTGAACTATGAAAGAAAATGTTTTTCAAAACTAATATAGGTTTACGTAGCACCTGCTAACATTTTGCCAACGGCACCAAATTGGTCAAGGCAGGCTCCGGGCACAGAGACATAGTCTGGGGACTCTCTCTCTGTCACTGTGCCTGTAATAAATGACAGGATAACACTGTGAAGGAAACAGCTGTTTTCACAGCATTTTCATTCTCAATCTACTTAGTAAATTGAGCCCTCAGTCATTATGCAGTAAATGAACGTCTATCTTCCAATGTTAACATATGCTAAATATAAGCATCTTTGCTGTTCTCAAGAAAAAAGTCTATAGCTTATTTATGAAAATGAAGGGACATACATGACATGCCTAAATCACAGAAATCCCTAAGTCCTGTATAAAGAACTTAAATTTCATTTAAAGGCCTGAAAAAAAAAATATCACCGCTTGCAATCTCATTATAAGAATGGTGAGGTTAGGGAATCCTAATAGGATGGACAGAGTATAGTGTTTGCAATCACTCACATGGGGGGTGATTTTAGTCCCTTTTTTCAGGTAAGAGTGTTTTCACCAATGTGTTATATCAGATTGCTGTCTGGATGTGGTTGAAAACAAAAACGTTGACTTAGGAAACCATCTGTACCTGTATAGTCCTATTATACACCCCGCAGGAGTTCAGTATCTGCATCCATGATTTGTAGCAAAATAACTGAAGTAACTATTTTTGTCTGACTTAATCTCTTACATGTCTTTGAACAAATGGGCCCATGTGGGTAAAGATAGCAGACTTCAGGTCCAATAATAGGCAGTAAATCCTGACCCTATGCCCCTGACATTGTCATTCCCTGTTCATCAGAAAACACTGGTCATATAACATGTCTATTGGCCCATATCCACACCTAAGAAGCAGTCGATTCTTAGGTGCATATCTTTAGTAAAGAGGCTACTGCACATGCGTGGTAGGTCCTATACGCAATCTACGTACCAGTTCGGTGCGTAGATTGCCCCTGTGCGGTCTTTAAAGACCGCACAGAGTATTTTAGGTAGAAAGAAGGCGGCTTTATGCCACCTCGGGGAGGGATTAAGTAGAAGTAGGAGGGGGGGAGGCAATGTCCGGATTATTAAGGTAGCCCTATGGCTAAAGTACCTAAAAAGGGGGGACGGGGTGGGGCCAGGACGGCTGAGTTAGGTGCGGGTCTGTCCGGATCTGTGAATACGGTCCTATATCTGTACAAGGGAGCACGGTGGTTCAGTGAGTAGCCTCACAATGCTGAGGTGATGAGTTTGATTTCTGGGCCTTATCTGTGTGGAGTTTGTATGTTCTCCCTGTGTCTATGTGGGTTTCCTCCCACATGCCAAAAACGTACTAGTAGGTTAATTGGCTGTTGACTAAATTAATCCTAGTGTGTATGTATGTGTTAGGGACCTTAGTATGTAGCTAAGGGACTGATGTGAATGTCTAATGTTCTCTGCAGACAATTTGTGGTGCTATATAAATAAACGTTAATAATAATAATAAAAGCAGCCTGAGTTCATTAATCTTTATGGATATTTTATATATACCAACACAACATCTCAAGGGAATTCCTTTCTCTTTCAGCCATTTTGTTGTAGATTTTTTAAAATATATGTTAACCACATGACCTTAAATATTTTTTAACAATACCTTGATATAAAGGAAAGTTTTAGTCGACCAAAGTCTTGCAAAATGTGCATATTTTGTGGCTTCAAAATGACACCCTACTATAACCAATGTTTGAATTGATACCTAAAAATTGTCAATTGTTTTTAATAAGTATTACAATCTGCGTTAATTCCAGTTATCTCCAAAAGTACGATTTTACCTTAATATTTACGCACCATCCCCATGTGCAGATGTCTGGATAGTACGTAAGGGCTGAAACTATACCTTTTCCGACCTTGTGTACCCTGTACCATCATCACAAACACTTGCTTTACGGAAGTCTGGATCTGGAGGACTGCAAAATGCAGATATTTTCCGTTTCTTGCGACTCTGGTGTTTTGTAAAGGCTACTTTGCAAATCTTAATAGAACAGAAAAGATTCCATAGAAGTAATTCTTTGGCATGTAGATCAAGCTAGCTTTTATGTTGTTGTCCATCTCTCAAAGCATGGTACAGAATGAGATTGGGTTATTTGCTAGGAACCCACTTCTGGGAAGATTGACAAGTGTCTCTAATGTTCTGCAATGGTAATAGATTCTGATAGAGTTACATACCTCTGATGAAATATAAAACATATTGGGTAAGTTTTCTATCTGTCAGCAGAGAAGTAACTGCACAGTGTTGTCACAATTCCAGATATATGGAAATTATATGGAATTTCACTCATGGACAAGCAGTGATTTTACCATTTCACATAAGCTAAGTTATAACTTGAAATTATTTACATTTTATATATGTGTATTGGGCTTGATCTGGGTAAATACCACACAAATAATGGGAGGTTTAAGGGTGATTGAGACACAGACAGCAACTGCAGCTCTGTACGGACACAGATGTTATTTCATCCCCAGTGATCTAAATGCAAATAGTATAATTCACTACTATTAATAATGTAAATGGTGATTCATTATAAATGTGATAAAACGTATAGTCATGAATGAAGCTAGTATGAAATTAAGAAATAAAAGTATCAAATGAAATTAAAATGAACAATATATTTAATTCATCTACACACCGTACAATATTGAAGCAACATTTCCATTACCTATAGTAAAATGTTTTCTAGGTTAAATTCTACCTTGATGATCCTATATGTTTGGAGTGTCAGATGTCGGCTATTTCCTGGAACTAGATAGACATGCCTTCACCTTTAGGTGTAGTGCAGGCATTTGCAATCTTCAGCACTCTAGGTGATGTTCCAGTCTGGATCAGGCCCATTATATTTCTATGCTTCCATGTTCTATTTAGCAGTTATAGGGACTTTAATATTGAAAGCACTGTGTAATTATATCTGCAAGATTCAGAACTAGATAGTCTACAATATCTACCAAACATGCCACGGTGGGATGGGACGGTTCCATGTCAGAGAACTATCAGCAAATTTTATCCTGGGAGAGGATTAAAATGATAAATCATAATTTAAGGGGGTGTTTTCTTATCACAAAAATTGGAAAATGCCCCTTTGTGGTAATACAGTGCATGCAAAGGTGCCACAGTACCACAATGGGTCAGGGTGGAATTCCGAATTCAGAGGGTCCTGATAGAAAATATGCCAGCAGGGTGGGACAGAGCTGGAAGCCGGGGCGGTCTCCTCTTGCAGATTGGCGTATAAAGGATTATAAATATACCACTGCGCTCACCTATAATTTTGTATCTTCAAAATTCTTCAAGACTTTCAAAGTCCTAAAAGCCAACACAGCTTGACTTAGGGGGGAAAAATCTATGATTGTGTTTGTAAGATAAGGAGAGGATAAGAAGAGAAAAAATATTACTACATGGCTGAAAAGCAATAACAGATATAAGTGGAATTGTCCAGCAATATAATAGCTGTTTGTGAAACGTATTACACGAGATCTATCTGCTCTTTTGTCTTCACATACTTACCATACTTACAGTATCGCAACCGGAGCACTGGGGATACACCAGGGAACAGAAGACAAAAGAAAGATGAACTACATAAAATACTTTTTATCTGAGACCTATTGGAGGGACAAGTTAGAGTATCCTGAATCCACGGGACTGATTACTAATAGAAGGTACCTTAATATATATGGGAGAGCTATATTGAAGGCAGAGCCGTCGTGCTCAGTTGACTGTTGGAGATTTAAATTGATTCCTTTTGCATTTTTGGGATATTAAAAGGATGCTTCAAGGCTGCTTCTATATCTTCCAAAAGCTTGTTGCATATAACTCTTATGACTTTATTATTTGTGTTTTAATTGGATATTTTATTTCTGCAATATAGACTCAGCTGACTTGGAAAACATAATAGTCCATAGCAGGTAAGTTTTGTATTAATGAGGGACCTTAAGTGTTGATTTTGAATATTAATAGATCGAATGTCTTGAGAAATTTTAAAGATATAGATTTTCAGGTAAGCATGGTGGTATATTTATAATACTTTATACACCATATTTACTAAGCCCAGCAGGGTCTGGTCTTGTTATTAAGATGAGGGGAGACACCTCCTAAAAATATCTGCAGCTGCACATCGGCCCTCTTTATGGCACAGGAGTATATACTTCTTAAATGTTGTACTCCCCTTGCAGATTGTACAGTAAGGGCTGACTGTGGGTCTTACGTACAATCCACATCTCCCTGATTTTACATGGGGGCGTAGTGGAAATGTTAATGTAGGTTTCTAGGAGCGTAACTTCATACAAGAAAGGATGTGGTCTCCATTTGCCCGTATACAATTTAGGATGCAGTAGGGATCTGCTATTGGATCTGGTGCATGGCTCAACATGACCTACTATATGACCAATCAGCAGGGGGTTCATTTTGCTATTGTTTAAAATAAGCAGACTCTATAGATGAATTTAGCTTAGAATCATTCTTTGCTTTTTTTTTTTATTATTATTATTATGAATAAACAACACTGAAACAGTGCACAAATACATCATAATTAAAAGATCCCCTTTGTATGTTGGCAGCTGTAATGTAATATAGTGGGTTGTGCTCAATTTAATTATAGGGTCTAATGATTTAATATTTGCAAATACTTGGTCATATGCAGTGAATGTTTAAAAACAAACGACTACTAACACGGTGGCATCAGGGATTCATGAATCTGGAATGTGCTTGTATTAATTTGTCCAAAATACTGAGAGGCGTTTTCTGCATGTTCTTTTACTGTCTTGCCATTACAGCTTTGATTTCAGTTTTATGTTTGTCAGCACAGCATATGGGTGGGATAATTTGTATTCCAAGAACTAGGCTGCCAGTGTAAATCGTGTATTTTCATAACGTATCCTTATCGACAAAATGTAAAACTGATAAAAGTGCTTAACCAAAAAGATTATCCAAATTTTAACAAAAGAAAAATATGAAAATAAAACAGGATCTTAAGCTAAATGTAAAAGCAAACACGTTATTTAAACTATAAGGTTGCTGCATTGTATTTTACCTAGACTTCCTGTCTAAATAGGACTAAGTATGGCCTTTACATAGAATGAATCCTGAAACAGGCAGTGAAGGAGTGTGGCCTTTACATAGAATGAATTCTGAAACAGGCAGTGAAGGAGTTATAAGTGCATTCTTGCTTGTGAAGTTCCACTTACCAGTAATGCGAATTCCAGTTTCAGTACAACCACGTGTGTTTGCTAAGCTAGGTACACAATACGCTTTTTATTTACCCAATTATTGTTCCAATCACACAATTAAAAGACTGATTCACACAATATCGTGCAAGTGTGTATGCTTGCACAAACGATATTGTGTGATCGCTATTAGTATTGTCTGAATTGATTTTATAAACAGCTTAATTTGCCTGATTAACTATGAATGGGCAGTAAAATTATGAGTGTTACAAAAATCATAAAAATTATTGCATCTTAAGAAAAAGTGTAATGCATACCTAGCATTATTCAATTGTAATCACCTAAGTTAACACAAACACCAATATCTGGAAATTAAAACGGCTTCTCTTAAACAGCAGCATATTTTCAACAGTGCTTAAATTAGGAATAACAATAGCTATAGGTAATTTTACCATAATTATTTTAACATGTACTTTGGTATAGGGCATGGAGTACAGGTACCACTGGTGGTGCACAAGCCACTATCTGGTGGTATTCACTGCAAGTGAGCAAGGTTATAAGGTGTTACAACAACCAGAACTATTTCTATTTTAATTTGGAGTTACATCAAATGGCACAAAGTGTTTTAAATAAAATATATTGGAGGCTGAATGCATGTATGGGGAGTGAATATATATCTTCTGATAATTTCACAGATATAAAACAAAAGAGAACAGGAGTCTGAAAAAAAAAAAAAAAAAATTGCTGATAAATTGTGAGGATGGAGAACAGGAACATAGGTCAAGAAAGGAATTGATGTGAAGTGAGCACAAAATGGTCTGGGTGTGTGTGTGTGTGTCTATATAGTTAGTAATAGATGGTTTCACAGTTCAAAAATTTGAATTTATTTTAAGGACAGATTGTCCATTTTCACAAGCTTTCCCCATAATATATGTATAATGGCTGGATTCTGAAATTGTTCTTTAACCTACAAGGTAGGGGGACACCTAATACTTTAATTCACTATATGAAATTATACTGACCAATACTACTACTACAGATATTTAAAACTCAAACTTCTCTGGCTAAAGACACAGCTATCAGAAAATATGTTATTTATTTAATCAATAAGTTACAAAACATGTATGTTACATATAGTAAGTATTAATCTTTACTATTGTATTTTATGTAGACAAGATATTTAGCAATTTGTATTACATTAGCAAAGCGCTAATGTAATACAAATTGCTAAATATCTTGTCTACATAATACAATAGTAAAGATTAATACTAAGTTTACTATCATGATCACTATATATTGCTGTGGAAGGCATAGGGCTTCCTTGTGTCAATCTGTTATAGATGTATAATTTTGCATATTGCAGATTTGCTAGTCAGACCAAGATGAGCAGCTGCATCGTTATGTGTATAGGCTTTGGATCACAGACTCTGCTTTTGATGATTTGCACAACAGATAGGGAAGAAATTAATTTTTTTTTTTTTTTTATAAAGCCACTTATGTCAGATCTAGGTTGCCACAAAAAACAAACTTTGGCTGGTGAAGGTTGCTAATGATTCCTTCTAGGTGAGGTTTGTAAGCCATAACCTAAGCATCAACCCAAGAGGAATCCCTATTCATAAGGCTGAAATTATAGCGTTTGGAAGCTGTCTTACATTATTTTAAGACCCTACTTCTTGTCCCATGAAGCAAAAAACAGATAGAACTCTGGACCCAGTTGATTGGGTATTTTAAAATCTACATATTTCAAGCTATAATGTGTATGCCGTTACATTATAGTGAAAGATGAAACAAATGAAGCTGATGAACCTGCAAGCAAGGCTGGTTGAAGCTTTTTCTTTTGAATAATAATCTTTCCAATCAAACGACTGTATCACCAGATATCTTACCAGTGTGTACGGTCCAAAGATGCTCAAAAATCTTTAAGTCTGATCTTTTGAGGCTCCCAATATGCCAGATTAAAGATAGAAAGATCTTTTGCAAGTGTGTACTGTGTATTAGGAGATCTTTGGACAGTACACACTGGTAAGATATCTGGTGAAACATCTTTTGTTTGTGTGATTGGAAAGATTACCCGCTAGCTTAAGGGTGATTTTCAAGTCCTGCTATGGGAAATTGAAACAAGTGACTGGTGCATAGTGGGTCATTTAAGCTTCAGTGAGGCCAAAAGGGTGATTGGTAAGAAAGCTATTGCTGCCATTTCTCTTCCCTTTTGAGACAGTAATTTATATTTGGCTTTTAACAGACAATTAATAATTAGTAAATTAAACACAAGCTACCCTCTTTAGTCAGAAAAAAAGTGTTTTGCTTCCATAACTTGTTATTCTTAACATTTATAACATTTGTATTTATTCCCATGCAAAAAAAAAAAATCTCATTCCATCGTTTTTATTTTGGACCAACTGATCTCCAAACCCAATAGCCAGCAGATATGTTCATACACTACTCCAATGAGACACCCAGTATTTCTGTAAATGTTCTTCAGAAAAGTCATTTCAGTAAGTCAGAGAAGCTAAACTTACAGGCCTGCCTGAATCTACTTCTGGCAAGTCACTAGTGGTGGACAAAACTCCATCTAGAAATAGATCAGTTACAATACATTTTACATATTGCCACAAATACACTTCGAGGCTAATTGACCATTCAAGGTTGTCTTTAATCTTTCTTTGTAAACTAAGAAATATTAGAACATTTGTATGTTAACAATCACCACAAACTTTTACATTGGTCCATGATACCATTACATGTGACCACAATCAGGAACAAGTTACAATAGCTAGGAGGCATAAGGCACAATAACCTATTAAAATTCTTTGATGGTAAAAGTTTGTGAAAAGAACAGTGATATTCAATTTCAGAATAGGCTATGCGAAGCCAGAGGGAGGTAGCACTCAAGAGCAAAAATAAACCTTCCTTATGTGACACTAAGTCCGAAGCTACCTCCACAATTGAATATCCCTGCAAGTATAGTTTCAGTTGTGTCAAAATTATATTGATGGTTTTTAATGATGGAAACCCATTGAAGAGACGTTAGATAGTCACATGAAAGCAACACTCTGCAGTGAACAGTACAAACTTCTGAAGCCATAACAACTTTGTCAAGAACAGTCTTAAAAATGTAATACTGTTTTATTTGCTTCAAAAACATTTCAGCATTCTAAACATAAAAAAACCAAACAGAACAATGCAATATGTAAGCACAATGTTTCTGAACTCTGCAAACCTGTACTCAGTCCTCACTTCAGTCAGTGAAGGTGTCTTACAGTCTGTTTAAAAACTACTGTACTCAACTGAAAAAAAAACCTCATATGTTCCTCATGCCAGCTGAACCCATTTTGACAACTAATGGCAGAATGCTATTTCACTATATACAGAAAAGACAAACTTTTAAGCTAAATTGACGCCCGATGTAGTGTAAATCTCAATGTGCATGCTTTGGGCTAATATGGCAACCCCTTAAAGTTATATTCCAATCCAGGGAGGGTCTTACATCCTGGAGGTGCCAAAAGCCCCAAAATATATGCACCATAGGAATTTGTCTAGTTTACAGATTAGATATGTACAGTTTAGAACCCAGGATTTTTTTCTAATAATAATCACCTTAAATAAGAAACTTAAAAAAAAATTAAATCAAAATGCTTGAAACATTTTTAAATGCTTTGATACACCAACAGCAAAGTGCAGAGTGAGGAGAACACTAGAGCGCCTGTTTTTTTTTTCAGTTTTGTTTTAAAAATGTTTGGAAATATGTACAACTTTGATACAGTTTCAGTTTGCTCAGTTTTACACACACGGCTACATAATGTAATCCAGTTACAACTTCATGAGCATTGTTTTGAAACTATGATGCCAGAACCCAATTTTTGCAATTAGACCTAATAAGGGCTTTCAACCATCAGAAGATGGCAGCTAGAGGTGGTTCCCCTACTCTATAGTATTCACATGAACAGGGTGTACTTCATTCATCATCTTCCTCATCATCATCTTCATCCTCTTCCTCCTCCTCATCGTCATCATCTTCCTCCTCTACCTTTTTCCGAGCCATCTTGGGAGCAACTTTTGCACCATCAACTTTTCCTTTTGATTTGTAGTCTGCAACATCCTTTTAGGCAGATAAAATGTACATGTTAGACAGTCAAGTAGTGCATGTATGGGCTTTTACATACCAAGGCTTATGGTTGGGACGTAAAAAACAAGCAAGTAATATTACCTTTTCATATTTCTCCTTCAGCTTTCCAGCCTTGTTGTTATAAGGCTGCTTCTCACTGTCACTGAGGTTATTCCACATCTCACCCAGTTTCTTAGCAACATCGCCAATTGAGATGCCAGGATTTGTAGATTTAATTTTGGGACGGAATTCTGAGCAGAAAATGAAGAATCCAGAGCTAGGAGGAAAAAAAAAATGTAAGAGTTAACCTACATTTTCTGAGACAACTATAGGTCACCATAATCTTATTTTACTTGTTTTTTTTAAATAAACCTTTATAATAGTTAGAGGGATAACTAGAGTCAAAACATTACAACACAAATAACTTACGGTGGCCTCTTTGGTGCGTTGGGATCCTTCTTCTTCTTGCCTCCTTTAACTGGGCCATAATCTTTCATTTCTCTGTCATATCTAACTTTGTCCGCTTTCGCCAAGTCATCAAACTTAGATTTCTCTTTTGCCGACATGATCTGTAAAGTTTTAAAAAGTTAGTTAAGAAGCCTAAAACAAATGCATGCAGGCAAATACGTTTATAAACAATTAACATACCTTCCATCTTTCAGAGCATTTCTTTGAAAACTCTGCAAAGTTAACTGGGATTTCAGGATTCTTCTTTTTGTGTTCCTCACGACATGTCTGCACAAAGTAGGCATAGGCAGACATCTTGCCTTTTGGCTTCTTCGGGTCCCCTTTAGCCATATTGAGTCTAGGAATAAATAGAGAATTATATAAGTTACTCTATTGCTCTAACTGAAATGAAGTTTATTGCAATAAGGGAATTAATGCTGCAGAAAGGAGTGTTTGGTTTGAGATAGGTTATGAATTTTTTTTCTCATTTCCAGACAGAAAATATCAGTTTCTGAAAATAATCTAGGTTGGTTTGCTTAAGCAGTTAAAAAGTGCAAATGTTATTTTTACAAGTCAAGTCATTATGTTTGTTTTGGGTGCAGTACCTTTACAGCCTGTAGGTGGCGCTGTTTAGTTACTAGATATGAAACACTAGATTAGACCTTGTTTTTGCATTAAATTATATAATAAAAAAAATTTCTTAAAAGACAAAAAAAAAACTATTTTGGTGGTTACTGAGAAAAATTACTATTTTCCAGCATAATTTTAAAAAAAATATTTATTTTACAACTAATTTGGATTGTTATGGTCTCTATATCACACATTGGAGGAGAAAAGTAAATAAAATTATTAAGTTCCAGAAACCGAAAATTTGAAAAAAAAAATAAATAAAATAAATGTATAGTAAACCTCATTGCTAGATTCGGAAGTGTGCAAGTTTTTGACCACAAAACAGAAATATTGTTAAAAGTGACAGTCAGGGGGGAGTGTGGTGACCCCAAGATAAGATAAGAGGGGGTTTCCCTGTGCCCCGCCATTTTTTCCTCTCTCTCCACACCCAAGGTCATCATTTAAGACAATTAGGCAAAAAATATAAAAAAGTATTAAAATAAATGAGGGACGGGGCAGTGTGATAGCAGCCGGGGAACTTAGACACAGCCCCAGTCACTGCAAAGGGCTGCACTGGGAGGGAAAGTGAGAGACACGACAGATCACCAAGACACCAATAATTCATCTTCCATTTTGTGAAATGCTTCTTCATGAAAGAAAGTCCACCTAAAATGCGGCTAGCTAGAGTCCTTGTGGGTTTTAATACTCATAGGACGAGTGTAATGGGGTAATTTAGCTTTATTCCCCGCTCACGGCGGGCTCCAGTGCTGGTATATAGCCTTGCTATGGAGTATATAGAGGAGACTGGCTGTTCTTTGCTATGGGTTCTCCATTCACTAAAATGGCTTCTCTCTCTATGCATAGACACCAGCGCGGCTGCAATACACACTGCAAAACCTCAGCGCCGACTACGGATTCCGATATCTCAGCGAGACAACGTCAGATTAACCCCAAACCGGCATGGATGGAAAGAGCAGACTCTCCTCTATTAGAATCCGTGATCCCTAATCATAAAACACCCCGAGGAAAGGTCATGGCAGCCGGTTTTGTGGGCGCCCCCCACCCGCCTCGCTGAGGCTTAGCGCAATCCCCTGTATAACAAAGAGCCGTGTTCAGCCATTACAGGCATAGAGGCGGCCAGTCGGGAAGGGGGGACGGCGGGAAAAAAGTACCAAAACGCCGGGGTCCGGCCGAAAACAACCCCCAAACCGACATGACTGGAGAGAGCAGCGTCTGGGGAAGCGAAGGGGGTGGTTTTTGGGGCGATAGGATAATTTGGGGGGTAAATGGGGCAGGTTAAAGAGACAGAGAGCGGATTTCTCGCAGCTCCCCAGCACTCGTGTTATTGAAGGGAGTCACAGCTGCATAGGAAGAAGCGAGCCTGGAAGGGGCATCTACTGGGCGAGGGCACACACAAATGCCACCAAGAGGGGCGACAGGGGCTGGTGGCAGAGGATAGACGGGTGACCTCCCCCCCTCCTTCTTCCTCTCAAGACAGGGAAACAACAAGGCAGAGGATGACAGGGACAGCCATGTTAATGCAGAGAACAGTGCCATGCAGCCACCCAACACCGAGTGCCAGCCAGCCTAGCCAATACCATGCCACTTAACCCCTCCAGGACCATGGCACACACTATACACAGATTCCCCCCCAATACACAGCCCAACATAAAACACACAAAAATGTCAACATTCATAAAAATCACAAAAATACAGTCAATCTACAGAACTCTTCACAGGATCATATGGCAATAAGAGAAAATAAAAATAACTAAATATAAGCTAAAATTCCAGCCAGGGCAGCATATAATAATGACACTCTAAGCAATATATACATTATAGAACAAGAGGTAAAAATGCAAATCACTTACAATAAACAGCACAAATACAAGTATGGAGAATAAGGAGATCACAGGTATAAAGAAAGGAAAAGAAGGGAGGAAGGAGAGGTTGGGTAAGGGATGGGAAGCTGGCGAGGTCCCGGTGCCAGTTTGGGGTGCAGGGAGAGCAGAGCACAGAGAGGCGGCTGCTGGACGTACCTGTATTGTTCGCTAGTGTGAATCCCTGCGCACGCCGCTCACAACTATAAGCTTGCCTCTCAACCTCGCGCTAGCTTACTACGAGAGCGTTCTGATTGGCTGGAGCACACTCCCCATTTAAAACAACCTCCCAGCCAAGTCATTGGGCCGGTGCCTCATGAATATTAACCACGCCCGTCAGCCCCATTGGACGTACGGGTAACTACGTCATTCATTCAAAAAGAACACCCGCCTGGGGATATGGCTGAGGTTCCATAGACAACATAGGCAATGTTTTCATATTGTAAAGACCACGGACGGACGTCACGCTGTGTACACAATATGCGTGCATTGATATGTGCGAGAACTCACTGCTGCAAAATATTGCTAGACAATAACTACTAGTTTCGAATGCATGCACTAATGAATAATAACTGCATCCTAGGTGACTATTTACAACTACAATGAATTTTCCTGTTGCCTTGCCCCTAAATTATTATTTTTTAATTACTCTGGGAAATCTATCTTGCAATTATAATCATTAGACATAGGATTATATGCATTTGCATGTTTGCATATGCAAATGCATAAAACGCTATTTTTATAGCGTTATTGCATATTTTAGTACTTTTTCATTGACAGTGCTTATTTCAGTAGTTAAATGTGTTAGGCGTGTTTTATTACGCAGGAATGGTGGCGGTCCGCAGCCAGTGACATGCGCCTCACACGCACTCGGCAAGCGCACTAAACCCGATCTGCTGGCTTGCACTAGGCGAAAGCGTTGGCTGGATGCAGCGCGCATGGGGGGAAGGGAGTACGGCACTCGTTGCTTCACGCAATTCAATTGTTTGTCATTCAAATGCTCGCTGTGTTTGTTAACCTACAAAAATCTTATTTTTGTTGAAATAATGCCGCCAGTGAAAAAAAATACCCAGACTTTAATGAAATCTTGGATAAAAAATTACCTAGGCCAATTTATGACTGATGGCACTGTGATTTTCTGCAAGGTTTGTGACAAGCGAATACCTTCATCAAAAAAATACCAGATCCATCAACATGTGAGTACTGCTTCCCATATAGCTGCAATGTAATTGTATATTGCCACAAGAATTACAACTGATTATTAATATATA
>WWET01001452.1:171532-181810 GCA_011038615.1 Limnodynastes dumerilii
ATATGCCCCAATTCACACTTAAGTAAGTGCGGAATTTCCGTGCGTGTTTTTACAATCAGTTAAATTGTGCATGCCCAGAACCCAAATATACGCATGTAAACCATGGCTGACTGATTCACATACACAGATGTCATACTTGGGACTGATACATGCATTGGCACGGAATGAGTCCAGCATGCGTGGCTAGAGGGACAAGACTCTTAATGCAAATGAGCTGCACACGGGCTAGTAATGTACAGTATGGGCATTCCGACATTCCGACAGGACTGATTCACAAGTAGGAGTGTTTATTTAATCCTATGTGGATTTTACATTTTGTGCGAGACTTTAACCTTTAAAGGTGCCATTATTTGGTTATAGTTTGATGGTTATTTTACATTTTTATTTATTTAAAATTTAGTGAACAAACACCATTACATTCACTTATATTTCACTATGTATTGGTTGTTTGTGTTATTTATATGTTTTTGAAAGGCTCTATATGTAGTGGATCAGTGTATTTCTAACTTTATGCCGTATGTGTTTATGTTAATTGTTAAGTATATCATGATTATTGTTATTATTTCAACTTGTATTTTTAATGGTTACTTTTGGTTACATACATGAATAACAGTTCCTGCTGTTTTTAGATTTAAAAAAATTATTTACTTTTCCAAATCCCAATGAGTGCGTTTAGTTACGTATCTTTGAATCATAAGCAATTTTAGGCACCTAAATGCACGACTGATTCACAGCTAATAAAATCTGCACGTACCTAATTATACGCAGGAAAGACTTACGTCCTTCCGCAGCACTTCAGGCACAGGGGAAGTGGTTAACTGGGTTCTTCGTTTTTTATGAATCGGTATTGCGGATTTTCTGCGTGTGTATATTTAGGTAAGTTTGCAATTTAACTCTTAACTGTGAATCAGGTCCATAATAAGTACAGAGAGTACACTCACACAAAGTTAGTCTAATAGGATTTTAGGGGGAAGCTGTTTATATTCACACAGGGAAACTCTCCTAGTTTCCTTTTAATTTCATTAACAATTTAGAATGGGAAAAGTTGCCAAAACATTGCACTGATTAAGAATACAAATTCACCATTCACTACTCACACTGTCTTTATACCCACTCCCAGTGAAGGGTGGTGCATTGCTATGAAAGAGGCTGTTCTATTGTTGCTTACTATGAAAGCATACTTACATATTCACTAAGGGATAAAGGTGTGGGAAAAGGAGTGTGAGGCTGGACAATGGTCTCTATAAGGCATTCATCAGTAGTAGCAGACAAAACACGCTCTCTACCCCAGACTGTGAAAAGACATGTAAACTGAAAATACACAAGTAAACAGTATTTATAAACATAAAACATAAACCAAATAGTGTCAGACTACAAATTTTTGTATGACATTACTTCATTATATTTATTTACAAGTATTAATTATATGTCAAGACACTGTTAAATGAAAACTATCACAGATTTCCCGCACTACGTACAGAAATGGTATGTAGATAGCGTAAAAAAGCTATTATGCATGTGTAGAAGCTCAATCTTAAAACAACGTACGCAAGACGAAAACTATGAATCTGTGAATCCGGGCCTATCTCAGCAGAGGATATTTTAATGTAGGAGAAAAAAGGGAAATCTCCTCTGCAAGGGCCTGGCAACACCTCTGTGAAGCTGTCCTCCCTCTCCTCACATTTACATACGTTTTGGTAGTAGTTGGAAATATCCTAATAAATATCCATGCATATGGTTAGTAGATAACAAAAAAGCTCACCTACCACCTCTCTGATAGATAAATAGTTTTTTTTCTGCTTCAAAACTAAATGATGGTGTCTGTTCCCTTACCCTTTCACACAAATTCAGGACCTGATCAAGTCCTGTATGTACAACCCCTGGCGTAGCTCATCTCTGCTTTTGTTCACACTGCACAAGCCTAGAACAAATGTGCATGGAATTATGACAATCCAGACCCAAATGCAATTAATTTCTGTACATCATTGCATTCAGAGGGGTGTTCAATGGGAGGAAAACGGTGGAGGGACATAGTCAGTGTGCAGTAGGGAAGAAGGAAGGACCTCACTAACAATAAATGTCAATAATCCAAGAATAATAACAGAATATTCCACACGGCTATATTTATACAGCCATACCATTGTGACCAGAGCTGTTGATTACATGCAGAACCTATCATCCAATAACACAATTTTAAGTCTGATCAGCTTTTTATAAATTTCATACTACTTATTCTAATGATTATGTAAATGTGTTATAATTCATATTGTTTAAATTGATATACTTTATATTGTATGGTATTGTGAATTCCCACAGTGAACTTGCAGGCCCCAAAATGATAGCAGTGTTCACTGATCAGCTGCTTTCTATCAGACAGTGTCGTTACCACGTCTCCTGTATGATCTACTGTGTTTGTGCCAGTATACAGAGCATACTCTACCTTGCCGCAGTTCACAGCCTTCTATATATTCAACAATGCTTATAGATGGATCCATAAAATAGGTTACCTATGTTCTAGATAAGGTTTATCGATGTTTATATAGGAATTGAATTAATTCAGTTCTGGTAGCATATTTTAAATGTCTTTTAATATTTATAAAGCTAAATGTATTGATTACAGTTCACCGGCTACACTCTCCGGTACGGGAGTGTAATTGCCGAAAATGGGACTTCTGAAAGTTCCTTTTCGAAAGTCCCATTTTCGAATACTTACCGCTTTCGTCTTTTATTCAGTGAATGGGTGAGTATGCCTTTCGGCATATTTTACCCATTCACTTTCGCAATTACTGTTGTCCTTCCGCCATCTGCCATATCCCTCCGCCGTTGCTCACCGGACCAGGAACAGGTGATTAACCTCTCTGTGCGGGTTAGGGTCAGGGTCAGGCTGCAGGGGAGGGAAGGTTAGGGTAAGGCTGCAGGGGAGGGAAGGTTAGGGTAAGGCTGCAGGGGAAGGAGGGTTAGGGTCAGGTTGCGGTAGATAGAGGGTCAGGGTCAGGCTGCAGGGGATGTGAGAGATGGAGGGTTTGGGTCAGGCTGCAGGGAAGGGACAATTAGGGTCAGGCTATGGGAGAGGGAGGGTTGGGGTCAGGCTGCCAGGAAAATAGGGTTAGGGTAGTGAGAGGGGAGGGTTAGAATTATGGAAGGGACTATTTTTACTTACAATTTAGCTGAACGGAGCTTTCAGTGCTCTGTGGATCAATTGCTCTGCCTCATCGAAATCCCAGCCAGTTCACAACTGGCTGTGGAGAAATGGCAGATTCGAAAATCGGCCATTCGGACCAGAGCCCCACACCGATAGTTCGCTATGAGTTACCCATTGATTAATTTAATAATTTTGTTTGTTTAATTTACATATTGGGCGTATCCCCCTACCTTTGTCCCAGTGTACAACGCAAGTGTTCTTTTTTAATGGAATATCATCATTCTAACATGTTTGTTTGGCATTACAATAATGCTGACCCTAACCCAAATTCTTTACCTTAATCTTTTATAATTAATGTTAATCTTTTTATAAACTTTTATCCTAACCTTACCATAACTCTAACCACAGGACAAGGCAGTTGAAATTAGAACTTTTGGGAGTGTTCTCGTGCCGAAATATAATTTTTTCAAAATCCAAACGGTGTCTCAAAAGATACAGACAGCATTGGACCTGATCCAGACTTAATAATGGCAGCTGACTTATGCAAGCGGCATGTGTAAGTCGGGCTGTGAGATTGCATGCGCACGCCAAATGTTACGCATTGGAACTTTTATTCAGAGATCGCATTTACGCAATCTACGTAAGAAAAAGATACCTAGATTTCGTAAAAAAATGACTACGCATGCGCAGTAGTAAAAATCGCTAAACACCGGACGTATATGTTATACATCCAATACTCTAAATACGGGCCTCTAAATGTATGAACCTTATGTACAAATAGAGATCCATACAATAGGGCGTGACATCACTACGCAAGGCTGAAAATATGCATTGCGGGGGGGGGGCATTTAAATTGCACAGTATGGGCTGGATTAAGCACTCACATACTTCAAAGCATTACATACGACCAGAGACACTCAAGGAAATGTTAAGGTAGGATTCTGAACACGTAAGTCACAGAGGGGACTGTCAGGGGGAGGGCATTATCCTCTGTAGTGTGTACATAAAGCGATCTTAAGTCTGGATCAGGCCGATTATGCTCCCAGTATCCCCATCATGTGTCTACAGCTCTTAATTTTCCCAAATACGTCTACAGCTCCCCAGTATTCCCCATTTATATGACTCCAGCTCCCCAGTACTTCCCCACGCAGTGGTCTCCAGCCTCCCCTGTTTATACCTTACTTACCTTCCGTGTCTCTGTGTCTTCTGCCTGTAAAGCAATCTGTTTCCCGCTGTTAACTGCTGTTGGGTGATGCAGCAGTTATACAGGACAGCTGAAAACGGCTTTGCTATCAGCTATCCTGTTTAACTGCTGCGGGTGGCAGGCTCTTCTTCAACGATTGCCGGACTCCCTGAGATTGGGCCGCAAAACAAAAGCTTTTGGCCCGTGAGTTTGACATGTCTGCACTGCAGCAATCACTTACGATTTTCCTCCTAAAATCTCAACCAGTCCACCAGGTTCCAATGTAAAGGAAACACACTACAAGCATTTGTTTGTATTTGTATTTTTAATAGTCTTTCAAAACTAGGATAAGATACAATATTTTTTATTACACTATACATTTAAGCATTTGTGCCTTTGATCAGCTTATTTTACCTTCAGCACATTTGGAGACAGTCAGTCAATGGTAATGTCAAGGAAAGTTTCCAAATGAAATTTTCTTCATATATAAGGCAATCTTCTTTTACAAAAAAAAGCATTAGATTTTTTATAACACTGAAACAGAAAAGAAAAACTGATTTGACAGGAGTTTTATGTTAAGCTTGGAAGAAACTGAACTGTAAAAAAACAAAAACAGTATTATATGCACAGTTTTATCCAAATAAAATAATCACTTTAAAAAAAAGTAGAATTTTAACTTAGTCTATTTTGCTTATAATACTTAAAATTAGTAGTATTTATTAATTGTAGGCAAATACAGTACAATATTAAAGAAAAAAAAATTAGACATTCCAGTAAATCAATTTATGGTAAGGGTCATTTATAACCCAAGACTGGTAGTTACCACAAGGTGGCGCTATAGTGGAAGAAAATTATATTTTCATACAGCCACTAAATAAAATTTTACATAATCTTTACATAGCTAGCATCATCATACCATGTTGAATAGTTTAATGTGTTCTTTGTGCTATTTTGCTATATTTCTATGTGTAGTCTCTACACTCTACTCACTACTCACTTTACCATTCATTGAGGATTAGCCACATAGCACATGAATAAGTATTGGAATGGTAATAATATTGGACCGGATTCAGAATTAAGAGTGTTTTCCGTGCGTTCGTAATAGATCCATACCACGCCTATTTTTTGCTATTTACATTCCGATTGACGCCTACTAATTAATAATCCGTCCCATCTTTTATGTGCGTGCGGATTTTTTGACGTGCGGAAATTACTTACGCATCTTTCCAATTACGCTTCGTATCTCCATGGTCTGCGCATGCGCCCTGAATAGAAATCACTTCACTTACGCATTTTGCGTGCGTAAGTTACCAGACGTTCTTAATTCTGAATCCCATTTCACCACCAATTTAGTGTAAGATTTAGGGTATCCTTATATTTATCCTAAGCATGTTTAAACTGTTCTACTGTGTTAACATGCAGTGTTCCGGGCGCAGCAGCAGCAGAGATTGACTGAAGATCCCCACTGAACCCAAACCCATGTGCATGTTATCAAAACAGGACCCTATATTAACTTTAAAAAAAAAAAACATTCATTAAAATCTATTTATTTTTTTCTTTTCTCACACATTGGGGTAGATCCAGAACTACGTGTGCAATACCTTTCCATGCGTAGCGTATTTTCGCATGCGTATGTTCTATACACTCCCCTAGGCACACCCCTTGAATGTACGTATATCACCGAATTCCGCTTCACAAACCCTACCTTAACTTTTTTTCGCGTAACAGCGTACGTACGCTAACGGACGTGAGACGCCGGAGCCCTCTGGTCAGGTAAGTAACGCGGCTTCTGCCGCGCAACGTTACACAAACCTCCACCTACTTCACGTAAACCGAACGTATTGTTGACTCACGTAAAATTGGCACACCCACACATAAGTATTTACATGCCAAATACGTGAATGGCCCATACGTGCACAATTACGCTACGCTAATGAGCGTATTTTCTATGGTACGCATGCGCAGTACTTAGAAATAGGCGATTTTATGTCTCCGCCACGCGTAAATTCGCTCCGATGCGTTGTTCTGGATCAGGCCCATTATTTTTAATGAATGTTTTTTCCATAGCTTAACATTTATGAGTCGTATTCAACAAAAATGTTGGTGGATCGCAAGTCTGGTTTAATATGCACTACTATTCCATGCAGTACAATTACATTGCAAATGAAAGCAAAATCTGAATTTTAAGTGCACAGAAAAGCCCTATTGTCGGAGTCTAGATCCGGTCATTTTATTGAATGTTGTAACATTGTTGTGTAAGCATAAATTATAATTATGTCACATATATATATATATATATATATATATATATCTGCACTGTGATTGTGAATTTTGTATTGTAAGCACAGTTTTCTTGAGCAATTCATTGTGGTCAATGGATGTCATTTGAAGCAATGAAGATGTAACATTGTAAGCATAAATTATAATTATGTCACATATATATATATATATATATATATATATATCTGCACTGTGATTGTGAATTTTGTATTGTAAGCACAGTTTTCTTGAGCAATTCATTGTGGTCAATGGATGTCATTTGAAGCAATGAAGAAATAAGATTTGTGTGGACATGACTAAACAATAAAAAAAGAGTACAAAGGTAGCAAGGGTATGATAAAACCTTTAATATTCTCCTGTTTCTGGAGGGGTGCCATGGAATATCTTTTATTAAGATTAAAAATGCTTTGTAATAATAAATCAATAATACTAGCAATATATATTCAGCTCATAGTATCAGAGATGCGTGATAAACTCTGCAAGAATCAGAAGAGAATTAGAGCATTGAGGTGCATGAATTCACACCATATTGCTGTAACATCAGATGAATAAACAGCCTTCTTTCTATTAGCATGCTACAAACATTCTTCAGCAGCCATAATGAATTAGCCACGGGGCAGAGAGACAATATATTCCACTTGTCTAATTGGAATCCTGTCTGCCCATGCTTTATGGATGCAATCTTAGAAATGCATGTTTACAAATTCCTCCTTTGAAAATCTTCTTCCTTCATGCTCCTTGTTGGAAAATGTGTGTATTTCATTGAAATGTCCCATTATAAATTACTATGCAGAAAACAAATGAATTGTGTCTGTAAACCTGTTAACTGCAAGCACTGATTGCACATATTCTTGATTTCCAATCTATGTGTCAGCATTAACTTAGACTTTTGTTTTATCTTGGTGAAGTTTATTGCATACAGGTGACACAACTGCATGGTATGAGGAGATGCTGGACACTAGAATCAGGATCACTTGCCAGCAGGCCAGCACTAGGGTGAGCGGAGCCCGTCTGCAAACTATAAATTTACGCCCTCACTGCAGAATAAGAGATGCATTAGAACACAAGGGCATGCATTTACACTGCAGCGTGGCAGGATTAGATGAAATGTACAGAAAAATTACCTTACCGAAAGGGTAATTAATCAGGAATAAAGATTCCCAGCAGAGATGATAGAGGCTAACACAACAGAACAATTTAAACATGCTTGGTAGGAATAGAAGGTTACCCTAAATCTTAAATTAAATTGAGAGTTACCGTAGTTAGGTCCAATGGGCCGGATCCAGACCTACGTTCCCTTTACGTTTCAACGCATAGTGTATTTACGCTATTGTAATTACTATGCACTCCCCTAGATACGCCCCTTCGCCCGTAGTTACGCTATTGATACTAGGCTGGTACGTACTTTCACAGTTATGGGTCGTAACATCCGCCACACGTTTGCGCGGTACATACAAAACTGCGTTTTTACGTCTTCGCCTAGCGGAAAAACACTAGCGGACTTAGCTCTGGATCTGGCCCAATAAGATAAAAAATGTAAATTTGGAAGATTAGATGGGAAAAGTAGCTCTTATCTGCCATCACATTATATGTTTCTATGAAGAGGACCAAATCTTAGGAGTGGCAAGACACAGATCTGGGTTTTTATTCCTCCTTAAGAAGCTACACCATAGTGCCTCTGCTTGAAACTTTTTTGTGCACCCCACGACCAGATCTGATGCACCCCCTAAAGCCCTGAGCCCTAGGCTGCAGCTTTATTAGTCTATTGGCTGATCAGGCCCTGTGCACCCCAAACATTGCCGCAAATCAGATTATTATTAAACAACAATCTGGATGACTGGTGGATTATCATCTGATCAGTCCAATTATCCAGATTTTGTAAAACTACAATTCCCAGCATGCTCCAATAGTGCAGATATTGTTGAGGCATGGCGGAATGGTACCTGCAGTTTCACAACACCTGGGGCGCCACAGGGCATCTATGCCCTCTAGATGGCATTTTCTGCCAAAACTGTCCAAAAACAATCCCAAATCTCTTAAATTGTGGGCCGTATTCAAACCTACAAGTGATTTAGGTGTGGACAGATCTGCACCTAACTCACCCGTCCAGCCCCTAACCCCCCCACTTATGAGCGCCATCGGGCTATCTTATCTAAGCGTGCGTAGTTTCCACTCCGCACAGACAATGTCTCTCCCCGCCTCCCNCCTCCCATTTCTATCCAATCACTCCCAGAGGCAGCTTAGGGCCGCCTCTTTCTAACTAAACTACTCCATGCAGGCTTTAAAGACCGCGCTGGGGCACTCTACATACCGAACTGGTACATAGATTGTGTAAATGCCCTGCGACACATGCGTAGTAGGTAATTTCGGGAAAGCAGAAGCTTCTTAGGTGTCAATACAGCATTTTGTTACAAGAGTTTATAAAAGTGCATCTAATATTGTTTTCTGTGCCGAATTAAAACATCTATGTTTTAGCTCTATGTTTATTAACAATAAAGACATAGTATGTGATTAACACACTTTAAATGTAGAAGCATGGGATTTTCCGCTGTGATTTGCCTCAGAAGTATCCTTTTTAATGGCCAACAGTAGTCAGCCAGCATACATGGACTCCACTTGCCCTGATAGCGCTTTTCCGTTATGGAAATGTCCTGGTAGAACCGTTCACCATGTTCATCGCTGACTGCCCCAAGATTGGTTGGAAAGAAGTCCAGATGTAAGTCCAAGAAGTGAACTTTAAATAAATGCTACACCCCATGATCTTGTAACATTTCAAGAGATTACGCACTATGGGCCGTATTCAGAGATCCGTTTTTGAGGAAAGTTCCGTGCGCATTTTTAGGATCGGATCAACTGCGCATGCATAGTAACTTTATGTATGTAGTTTACATTGACTATACGCACGAAAGTGCCTAACGGACGTACATGTGAATCGCACTTGGGGACATACTCACGGAAATCAGACGTACGGAAAATTTACGTAAAAGTGGGTGGGGGGGGCATTTAAATGGAGGCGTGGTTATCAAGAATCGCACGGACAGTACAAACGTAAGTACACACGGAAAGAACAGAGTGGTCTATGGACTCGTAAGTCACCAACAGCATGTCCAGGAGAGGGGAGTGTCAGGGTTGTTGGTGGGTTTTTTTCTTGCTCCGGACATGCGTATAATTGCGTGCCTTTAAAGAAACGCATCTCTGAATACGCCTCTATCTCTTAGTTCTGGCAAATGCTCTTGGGAGACTTCCATGCAGATATCTTAAGCCTGATTTAGCAGACCATTGAAGTGCTCATCTTGCATCAGTTCTCTTATTTGAGGTCCTACAAAGTTTCCCTCTTTGATCTTTTCATCACTGATGCTAGGGAATTTCTTTCTTAAATGTACATATGAAAGCCCACTTTGATCCATTGCTTTGATAAAGTTCTTTACAAGAGTCTTAATAGTCAGAGGTAGATATACCTTTTTTGGATCAAGAAGTGGTACACTGATAACATTCATCTGTCCTGGGGTTCTGTATGGATCTTTATTGTGACCACTGCTTCCGAACATAATGGTTTCTCTGGTCTCTGCTGTCCCACTCACAGAAAACAGCAGTACTATGTGAGTTGTAGTCCCAGCAGAAGAGACCATACACATGCCATTTGTGTTCTTCATATTTGATTTATTATATTCAG
>WWET01001452.1:189283-214111 GCA_011038615.1 Limnodynastes dumerilii
AGTGTTTAATTTCCACCACATTTACCTCTTCTTATCTCTATGTGCTCTGGAAAACGCTAGAATAAGAAAATATACATTCACTGCAATGTAACATTTGCACAATACAATAATTTATTAGTCATTTATTAAAGCGCTAAAAATAAACCTGAGTAATGAAAATAGTAAAGGACGATCATGCAAGATCAACAATAATATTTGCCTGCACAATATGCAAATATTTCAATGTAACAGTAAGAGCTCATTTTTATCCATAGGGAAACACACATATTATGTTGTTTCATGTGGCTCCACATTGTAATAACTTTTTCTACAAACAATCAGACTGAACCATTTCAGCACCTGCCAACTGAACTGTATAATTAGCAATCAGGTCAATGCTGTATATTTGGATAGCGATCGGTCCTGTGCATTTTTCAGAGCATGTGTGTGAAAATTATCCTATGTTTATGAATCACATATACAAGTTATGTTCTTTCAGCCTGGGGTATTAAAGGGTGAGATATATAAATTAATTCTGAATTAATAAAACATATATCTTATTTGACTTTGTAACTATCCTTGCTAATGAGCTATAATCCTCCATAAGATGCTTTATGTGGCTCCCCAGTGGGAGATTCAGAACTTGGCTACAGTGCCATGATCCGCATTACTTGAAAATATTGTTACTGCAATTGACAAAATGCCTGAACTTACATGAGTTGGTGTTGAGGTTTTTCTAGGCTTTAGTTTCCTGTGCAATAATTACAAATGGCCTTACAAAAGGATATCACCTTTCTCCACAAAACCTTATATCAAATAGTTATAAGAATTGCAATATATTTTTAAAATTTCTTAAGAGATTTGAAACCAAAATTTTTACTTCGCTTTTTGCTCATATAAGGCCTGTATCCAGAGTACCGGACGTATAACATATACATCCGGTGTTTAGCGATTTTTACTACTGCGCATGCGTAGTCATTTTTTTAACGTAATCTACGTATCTTTTTCTTACGTAGATTGCGTAAATGCGGTCTGAAAGACTACGTAATCTACATAAGAAAAAGATACGTACATTACGTTAAAAAATGACTGTGCATGCGCAGTAGTAAAAATCGCTAAACACCGTATGTATATGTTATACGTCCGGTACTCTGAATACGGGCCATAATGCGTCAGTATAACAACATGTTTTATTGAATGTATTATAAAGTAGATAATGTAAGTAATTTGCACTTACTATCTAAAGAATTTCGACCTGATTCAGTTTCTGCTAATGAGAAATATGCTGTCACTGGGATATATTTACAACCTCTGACAGCATGGGAACGTCAGAGTTTATAAATATACAGCAGTGACAGCATATTTGTCATTTGCAGGGAGGATGTCCTGGCAGCAGGACTGTTTGTGGTGATCATACCAGTGTTTTTTTTGTATTTTGCCAAGTCACTGCCACTGGAATAAAAGCTTGGAAGACTGGAACAAGATCCCTTCCAAGCTGGTAAGTATGATTAAAATGTTTTTTATTTTTAATGGATTTTTTTATTTTATTTTTAATGTAATGGGCCAACCCTTACTGTATTATTGTATATTGGGGACTTTAAGCAGCACAGTGGGCCCTGGATGGCAGAACATGCTGGCGCTTGTGGTTTCCAGCATGTCCTGTAGTGGTAAGATGTATTCATAGGCATAGCTATAATGGGTGCAGGGTGTTCAGTGCACACAGGTCCCTCAGAATAGGGGGCCCTGTGGCATTTATCCTGCACCCAAGTCTCTGCACATCGGTGTTGGCAGAGGAAGGTGGGCCCATTCGGCAAATATTTCTTCCCTACAAGATCTCCCGGAGGGAAGATATAGATGCTGAATTGGCCCCACTTCCCCTGAGGTAGGACTGTCCCGATTCACGGGCAGAAAAATGGGTGGGGCTTATCATACCCATTATGCTCTGCCCCTTTTGCGGTCTGTGAATCGGGACAGTCTTGTCTCAGGGTTGGGGGGGAGGGGGCCCATGTACAAATCCTGCACAAAGGCCCCCTCACTTCTTAAAACGCCCCTGGATTTATTACATTTATTTAAATGGGTTATTTATTGTGATATTTCTTTATTTAGAAATGTTTTTATTTTTATGTTCAGGGATTTTTATTTAAGTTTTACAGTTAGTGTGAAGTGCAAACCATACCCTGGGATGCTGTATGCGGATCACAGGAGCACAGGTTTGCAGTTCCACTAGCGCAGTACACAGACGGATGCGGACACAGTCAGATGGTCAGCCTTGTACCCATCTCTCTGTGCTCGCTCCTGTTGTGACCATGCACAGTTATCATTTAGGCTATGCTTCCATCTGAAAACCAGACAAAAGCGCAGCTCTGAGTCAGCTTCATTATGTGGTCATTTTGATGGTAAGAATTCAGGGCCATGTGAATGAGGCTTTCTGAGGTGTAAGGTAAGGGTGTATTTCAACTCTCATAGGGGATTTACCTTTGACACCTGTTCCGATTTAAATATTGCTGCAACCATAACTGAAAAATACAGATTTTCAAGTGTGCAATTTAATACACATTACCAAAGGTCACATGGTTGTAAAGCTGATTGGTTTGGTTGGAGAGATACATAAATTCACTGGCAATAATCCCTGTATATAGTTGTTCACTTTTGAATATTTTGTGTTAGTGTATTTTCCAAGTGAATCTTTGAATGGTTAAATCTAGTTAATGTTTAAAAGGCCTAGGTTTTCTTGGTCCATTGCAAATGAGAGACATTAACTGGGGAAATATATAATCTAGAAAGAATACAATATAAAGACTTTTACAGGATAAAAAAATACCACATTTAAAGGGCACTTTACAAAGATTCTTATTAATAGAGGACAAGGGCCCTGATTCACACCTAAGAAGCAGTGGATGAGGTGCAGATATTTAAGAAATGAACAACTGTGTATCTCTAGTCATATAAACTATGCAATCTACGTAGGAGTTAAAGACCACACATAGTTTTTTCAGTAAGAAGAGGCATGCCAGAGCAGCCTCCATAGAAAGTTAGGACAAGTGGGACAGGGAAAGGCCTTTAGATTATCCAGCCTTGGAGAGTTTGACAATGTCCATGCGTATTTTCCCTTCTTAAGAGTAAAAATACGCACAGGAACGTAACTAGGATTGACGATTTTTTTAATTCTTTCCTCCAGGAGATCCCGGAGGTAAAAGCTAGAAGCTGACATGGGGGCAGGGCTTAATGATGCAATCTGTCTTTAAGTCCCACCTCTTTCGGGTACTACCTTCATTCATAGTGTTCCAGTAGGTGGGTGGGGCTTGATAATGAAAACATGTCATCAAGCCCCACCAATCCCTAGTAACACTAGAGATTACTATTAGGAGAAGCTCTCATTCGGCTCTCCCGGATATTCTGGGAATCGTCAGCCCTGAACTTAAGGATGGCTATGTGTAAGTGCCATTAGTCACCTAAAAATGGGGGGCGGGACATGGGAGGGAACAGGACCCTTAGGTGCAGTTTAATGCTAAAGTGTAAATCTTGTCCAAGAAGAAGAGATCATAACCAGAATGGCGTGTTAACCCTTAATATGCTGATCTACTATTGCCAGGGTAAATTTTATCATTTCTTCCCACTTCAAAAGGTAATTAGGTCTCAAGGTTGAAACTTTTTATATAAGATACCTGAAACTGTGCTTGTCTTATGATTGGATAAATTTGTGCATACAGTTACTGCTTCACCTGTGCTTATGGGAGGAAACAAACAATGGGCCTGATCCAGAACAACGCTTCGAAGCGAATTTACGTGGGTCGGAGACGTATAATCGCTGTTTAGAACGCACTGCGCATGCGCACCATAGAAAATACGCACATTCACGTAGTGTAATTGTGAACGTATGGGCCATTCACGTATGTGTCACGTAAATACTTACGTGTGGGCGTGCCAAATTTACGTTACTCGAAAAAACGTCTGAAATACGTGAAGTAGGCGGGGGGTGGTATTTAAAGTGTACAGTATGGGCGTGCTTAGCTGCGTAAATTCGTTCAGCCCATACGTACGCGTGCGTATGACAGCGGTTACGTTGGAAAAAGTTAAGGTAGGGTTTGGGAAGCGTATCTTGACAAAATACGTCCGTGCAAGGGGTGTGCCGAGGGGAGTGTAGCGAACTTACGTGCACGAAAATACGCTCCGCGAATAAACGTACGGCACACGTAGTTCTAGATCTACCCCTGTGTTATAGAAGTTTATTTTTAAGTGTAGGGACCTATCTAAATGAGGTATTCTTGCAGACGGGCAGTCACATTTTCATTAAAATGTAAACTAAGATCTGTTTATATTTGTAAAGTTTTGATTGTTTAAAAAACTAAAACTAAAAAACGATATAATAAATATTAGAAACAACTGTTCATTGTTTTGAGTCAATCTCAACTATAGCGCCTCACTTTCTTTAGGTATTGTATTTATGCCGGGCGAAGCTAGGGTAGCCTTCACCCGGCGTAAGGAAGGGGCCATACGCCCGCACAGGGGGAGTGCCAGGGGGGAGTCAGCGATGTAACGCTGAGCGTTAGCACGCTCAGCGCTACATCGTTGTTCAGGATCAGGCCCTATGACACAACAGCAATCTGGCTCAGCTGTTTCCACACTCAGCCGCACTGAGATCAGAAACATTGAATGATCTCTTTATAGAACTCACATAATTAGAGCAGTCCTATGCATTGTAAGTCACATTAAGTATACGTTGTTTGTTTGCTGCGTGGAAAATATGGATTGTAGTTATGGTGAAGAATAAATAGAGCTAATAGCAAAATGGTACAAAATGCACCTGGGCAAAATAAAAATCAAACTGCAAGCAGATAAAAAATTTGTAAACAAAGATAAAGTTGAGGTTTCCAATCTCAACTCTAAATTAGACTTAAAATATAAAGCCGTTCAGCATTAGTGTGCTATAAACAAAAGTATTTTATCTGCATGCAAAACAATAACATTAATTTGCATCCCTAACATTACAAAGTGGTTTGTCTAGGAGCAGATATGCTTGCATATATATACTTACATGTACACACACACAGAAATAAACTTACCTGTTTCTTTTCTTCATCTTCAGGTCGCTCCTCCTGATGCGCAGGCTGACTGGTGGCAGGGAGATGTCATGTTGTTCATCTCCCAGTCTGTGCGTGTTATTTCCTCTTCCGTCATCCAGTCTCCCGCAGCTGTCTAGAAGATTGGATGTCACTAACTGACATCTTCCTTCTAAGCAAACTATCGCAGCTGTGACCGCAATACAGTGTGAGAGGAGGTCACTGAAATCCATCCTCCTAGAGAGCTTGAGGAGCGCTGAAGACGGGATGTTTTTGGGGGCCCAAGAGCGTCCAGACCGATTGCCCTGTGGTTAATCTGGCTCTGTTAATGGACAAATATTTTGGTGAAACTCATTTTTGCTTAGTGATCTGAAATGCAGGGATTTACCACAAAATTTTCGGATATTGGGCCAGATTTACTAAGCTGCGGGTTTGGAAAAGTGGAGATGTTGCCCATAGCAACCAATCAGATTCTAGTTGACATTCTCGAGTATGAAACAGGAAATTGAGAGCTAGAATCTGATTGGTTGCTATAGGCAATCTCCATTTTTCCAAACCCGCAGTTTAGTAAATCTGGCCCACTGAGTTGGTTCATTTTCTAAGTAGAGAATAAGGTTGCCCCCCTGTTCCTATATATCCAGAAATACATAAATACATTAGAGACTGTGCAAAGAAGAGCAAATAAAATGGTCCATGGCCTGTGTAACAAATCATACCAACAAAGGCTAGAGGAACTAAACATGTATCGCTTGGAGAAGGGGGACATGATAGCAGCTTTTAAATATATCAAGGGTTGTGACCGGCTAGAGGAGGGTGGCATTTTGGTGTAATGGAACACGAGGGCATGAATATAAACTGGAGGTTGGAAGATTCAGCGGAAAAAGTACATCACTGAAAGGGTTATAGATAAGTGGAATGGCCTCCCATCTGAGGTGGTTGAGGCTAATACAGTAGAACAGTTTAAACATGCTTGGGATAAATATAAGGATATCCTAAATCTCCAACTAAATTGATGGTAAATAGGGTGTAGGGTAAGTATAGCTTTAAATAAACAACTGGGCAGACTGGATGGGCCATATGGCTCTTATCTGCTGTCACTTTCTATGTTTCTATCAATTATATATAGCATGCAGAAAAGGGCTTTGCTCTTCTTCACTTTGCCTGTATAATAATCAATCTGAGGCTTGCCAGTTCTATATTAATTTGTAGGCCTTGCCTATACCCGGCATTCTTTTATTTGTGACATTTTTCTATTGTTCCATAAATATATGAAATTTCACTATGGATGTACAGAATAAGACTGTACAGAATCTTGTTGAGTATTGCTGGCAATGTATTCATATATTCACACATGCACCAATATTGCCTTAAGCTAAGTACAAATTTGGAATTTCTGCCACGATGTGACATCGTTACAGAGATTACTCCTAATTCTGCAGTTATTTGCACTGTCCAGACTGAAACGATTCTCTGCTGAATTGTTCAGTACTTGATTGTACACTCTGCAGAAACAAGCGAACATCAGGCATCGTAAGTATTTAAAATGAAACCTGCCTAAAAATAATTTTAAATCATGTTGTATACTTTGCAATGATAAGGAGTGATCATTGCAGGATACACACTTAGGCCCTGATCCAGAGCTGCACTTCTATCTTTTTTCAGATGGAAGCGCAGCAAAAATGAGCACTGCGCATGCTCAGATCGGGACCGCGCATAGAAAGATGGGCGCAAGTGTGGAGCGGGTATTTAAATGAGAAAAGGGGCGTTTTTCTCATTTAAATATTACGGCCAGTGCATTCCAGTGGCTGCTTAACAAACTCTACGTTTACACCATCCCTGGGATGGTGTAAGTGTAAGGAGCAGCTCACCGGAGCTTGAAACAAATAAAGCAATTAGTAAACCCCCCGAAAAAAAAACACATTTGTTTCTAAAATAAACTCCTTCCGCCACCCCCGCTGCAATGACAAACATAAATAAAAAATTCCGTCCCGACGGGGCATGCTGCTGCTTATAGAACTACAATCACCAGCATGTCCATGTATGCCAAGGCATGCTGGCGCCTGGAGAACCACAAGCGCCAGCATGCCCTGCCAGCTATGGCCCGCTGCACCATTTACATGTCCCCATTCAAAAAAACACATTATAGTGCTGTAACAAAAAGTTGGAAAATATGGCCAAAAGTACAGGTAAAAAATAATAAAAACATACCTGCTCTGATGGGGGTCCAGTCTTGCAAGATTTAAAAATGGGGGGTGTCCTATGCAAAAAAAACAACCCTTTGGCAACGCTAACTATGTCCTGTAAGCAGGACATCCCGGCGCTAATGACAGGTTCACTGTCCTTGGGTCATATTTATACCCTTTGGACAGTGTCAGAATTCTCGGTCTCACGATTATTCAGAGCTAGAACTATTGTGAGAATTCTGACACTGTCCAAATGGTATAAATATGACCCAAGGACAGTGAACCTGTCATTAGCGCCAGGATGTCCTTACTTGCAGGACATAGTTAGCGTAGTTGCCGAAGGGTTTTTTTTTGTGTGCAAATGACACCCCCCCCGGATTAAAAGCTTGCAAGACTGGACTCCCATCAGAGCAGGTAAGTATGTTTTTATTTTTATTTTTTTACTGTACTTTTGGCCATATTTTCAAACTTGTGACAGCACTATAATGTTTTTTTTGGGATGGTGACATGTAAATGGCGCAGCGGGCCGTGGTTGGCAGAGCATTCTGGCATGTGGTCCCTGGCATCCATGGGCATGCTGGTGCTATTTATTTATTTTACTGTGCTTTGTGTGGATTGGGGATATGTTTATTTTTTATTTATGTATCTGGGCAAGTGTTTTATTGATTTATTTATCAGGCCATGATTTTTTTTAAAGTTATGGACCGACTGCTATTTTTTCATTTTTTTTTTTTTAACAAGGCCGGCTTTTCTGTGGCCAATTCAGAGGTGCGTGTTTTTTTAGAATAGTACGTTTTAGCGGATCCGCCTTGCTCATCCGCTAAAACTCTGGATCAGCCCCTTACACGCTATTGTTCCAAACACATATATCAGGTGATTGGAATGATAATCACATGAAAAAGCCCCAGGGGCTGATCCAGAGCTGCACTTAACACTTTTTAGGTGCAGGTGTAGACCTGAGCAATACCATGTGGAACTGCAAGGCGAGGCACATTTATATTGTGAAAGCAGAATTAGAATTGAGAGGAAAAGCTCAACTCTTATTCATAGATTGAACATAAAGCTATGCTGTATTTGAGTTCTATGTACAAAAGTAATGAATTTTCCCAGCATGCAAAAGAATTAAAATTAATTAGCCCTCTTACTTTGCAAATTACATCCCCTTCAACTGTACCTATTTAGCAGACACAGTAACTTTTTTTTTAATGATCTGTACCGGCTAAAATGGCAACTGTACTGGATTCTGACCCAGCAGTTCCCTCACCCCTATACTCACCTTCCAGTCATGCAGCATCAGATCACTATAGCAGAGCTGCGGGGACAGACTCCTACAGCACTGATAAAGTGACAAGACCCTCTCCTGTGAGTTCTTAGCTCATATGATAAGGTGTAAAATAATATTTTACACCTTATCATACAGGCAAATGACAGCAGATTAAAGCCACGCCCATCCATGGGACAAGCCAACCCCCAGGTGTACCTATTTTCCATGAAAAAATGTTGGAGGGTATGAAATTGGTTTTCCTGAACTGTACACTTGCACCTGTTTTGTCCTTACTCCCAAACTATGGATCAGCCTCCCAGTGTGTATCCAGCTTTAGACTATGGTGATCCAGACAAATATATAGTGCCTGAGAAAGGTCATGTTGTTACTGGATCCAATTATTCCATAGATCACTAAACAGTATGTAAATAGCAGCAAAGGACCAGATCCAGGACCGGATTCAGTACTATTCAGAGGTGCTTGTTAAGCAGCCATTGGACAGCCCTGCACGGAGTATTTAAATGAGAAAACGCTCCTTTTTTTTCATTTAAATATCGTGGAACTCCCAGTTCCGTAGGCGGAGGGCAGCCTGATGCACAGACAGATGGATGGGTATACTTGCGCCCATCTTTCGGTGCGCATTCCCGATCTGCGTATGCGCAGTTTTCATTTTTGCTGCGCTTCTGTCTGAAAAATAGATGAAAGCGCAGCTCTGAATCCAGTCCCCAGGCTTTGGCAAAATGCTCATTATCTGAATACAAGAAGCAGAAAATGACTGTATATTGCTTGTGTGCAACGCACATTAAAGGATTGCGATCCTCCACTGACAGACTTCGGTAATGGAAGTGTTTGCAACAGCAGGGCAGGATGCATACAGTATCAAATTATTGACTGGATTTTAAGTTGGAACTGTTATATTATAGCTATCTCATATTTGTATTACTCACCATATTGGAAGTTACAATTGAGCTGGATGAGCTATTTATTTCTATTAATAAGAATGCATTGGACATATACATATGGTGGGAGGTATTTAAATAGTACAGTAAGGGCTGGGTTAGGCATTTACATACCGGGGCTGATTCAGAGATGCACTTACACATTTTTTTAGATCCAAGTGTACACCTGAACAATACCATGTTAAACTGCAAAGGGAGGCAAATTAAAATTGTGAAAGCAAAATTATATTTTAAAGGTGAAATTTCTTAGCTCAGCTCTGTTTTATTGATTGAACATAAAGTTATGTAATATTTAAATTCTGTGTGCAAAAGTAATGTATTTTCCCTGCATGTTAAATATTTAAGATTAATAAGCGCCCCTTACATTGCAAAATGGTATAGCCGAGCTGTGCACTTACACCTGATTTACCCTTACTCCCAAACTCTGAATCCAGGCCACTATCCAGATCTCTGCACCGTCCAAGCACGGAAAGCTGGATATGATCATATTAGAATGTGCTTGTATAGGAATTCATGCCTCCAATAACAGAATGTCACACATAAGATTAGAGATAAGACGATGTCTTGTTTACACCGTCAGTTCTCCTCATGCGCTGGAGCTGGAAACATACAAGCAAGGGACCCCGCTTGTACCCACAGTAACACGATGGTGGGCCCGTCACATGACGGTGACAGCTACTCCCAGAAGCCGTGGTCCAGCCGGGGGATGGGCGGGGTCTGAGCGCTCCCCCTCTCCGCAGCTGATGCTGGAATCACGTCGCTGCTCTCTCCGTCTGCCCTGCGGCCGTGGCTGGGAGGATCCGCCCTGCGCCCTGCACCGACCCTAGCGCCCTTCATGCTGCCGGAGCTCTCTAGCCATGGCTAAGTGCACCTCGCCCCTGCTCTGTGCCCTGGCACTCCTGGCTGTGGTCTGGAGAGGTACGTACCCAGATGCATCTGTGCCACAGCAACACAATGGCCTATGCAGACATACACGTGTATATATGTATATTGCTGGGTATATACAGCCTGCTTTATCCTACATTAATATATGCCCCAAATATTTATCTACAAAGGTTTATATTTCTCATTTTGTAGTAGTCACATGTATTGCTATATAACCAGCCTATAATACTAGACTCATTAAATATTTATCTATAACTCTCTATAGCTATAACCTGTACAGTATTTATGCATTATTACATGTAACCTATCTGTATAATACTTACATATCCTTAGATGCTATAATTATCATCTATAGCTATAAATATTTATATCTTATCTAACAGCATGTGTATTGACATTTAACTAGTCTGCATAATAATAATAATATATCTATTTACCATTATTATTCACTTATTCTAACACTATAGTGAATGCTTTATAACATAGGTGTTTTTCTACATATAAGCTGTTTGTATAGTACTGCAAATATGTAGATGCCATAAATATGTAAGTCTATGTATTTTAGGTTTGGTAGTATTCATGTATAATGATTCTTATAATCAGTCTGAATAATAATATTTACATGCTGTGTTTTGTAAAGTACAAACTATTGCTTATTTTTTCCATGCACAGTTGTTAATTGGGTTATCTTTAATCTTAGTTATGCTCAGGGGTTTCTATTTTGCCAGGACAGTAATGTATATGCCACCACCCCAGATGTTCACATTTTCATTCTGCAGAGTCCAGGTGTCATTGTAATAAATGCTAAATTTGCCACTTATATTAAACCCACTGGTAGCTGTGTGGCACAACTGCACTTTTGACACTGACATGAACCCAACTGAGATATATGGCTCTTCAGTCAGTATCCAGTTTGGCATTATTGTTATGGGTTTGCTTTGTGTTCTTTAATAACTATTAGCAGTTTAGCTCGACCTCTTGATGTCATGTTTTTATTATAATTAGTATGTTGATTATGAAATACAGTTTGTCCATATGTTTCAATAAATTAGGTTTTATTTGAACTTTGGACATATTGCTTTTAGAGATTTATACACAAAGGTTTTCTTTTGTGTGTATTATGTTTAACATGACCATTTGGATACATTAGGTATATAGCTTCTAGGCTGCTTTATTTGGCATTCATTGCTTATCGGTGCAGTTTGTTTATGCAATTATTTAGGGCAGTGAATACTATCTACAAATTGGATAAGATATGTGGCTGTTAGACAAAACTACAAAAGAAATTTGGGGATTCAATATTGTTCCGTGTCAGAAAATCTGTTGCATTAACAATTGTTTTGTACTATTCAAACAATAAAACTAAACCACCCATTATTGAATAGCATCGGGATTATGTGGATGACAGTATCAGTGCAGGTGTTGTTCTGTTATCAGCTGTGGTGTCAAATCTGGCATTATGGGATTTAAGTTACTGACACAACACTATTGGGAAAAAAAATGTGGTTAATTAGTGAGATTAATAAAAGAAAATTGCAGTTAGAAAAATACGTTTTAAAAATTCTCAAAAAATAAGGTTTGCTTATCATTTTTAGTCAAAGTTCCTATAAGCTTTTAGATTTGACTGGATGCTTTCCAAATTCTCTTATTTTGTAAGTATTTGATTCTTGTAAATATATATTTTCCTTTAAGATTCTCAGTTATGTTTTAAAGTTATTGAGTGTTAGAAGACTGGTAGATAGCATTAGGAATCTGCAAAAAAGTTATTTATTTTAAAATATGTTGGTGACCAGTTGAATAGGTTACAGGCTCTTGTTTAAAGAAGGAAATACAAGTGTGCTTTCTATACACCTTGGACCAGATGCAGACCTCCTAGGATTGGAAAATGATAGCATTTTGCGACTGTGCATATTTTACAATTCCGAAGACTGATCAGGATCCGGAACCAGAGTTCCATACTGGGAGTGTTTCTGTCTATGGAGATCCATTCTGCTACGTGCGAGGGGGGGACAAATTTAGTTCATGAGCTAAGTACAATCCCCTTTATTCAGACTTCTGAGCCATCCACATTTTAAATGTCGATGATATGAAATTTTTGAGTCGGATGTGGTTTCCAGTGCAAGCAGCCATGTTTCTAACATTATACAGCCGCCGGCTGAGTGGCAGTTGTATCATTGTTTGGAAGCTTTGAAAATAGAAATTTGCTATTGGGAATGGCAACCTATTTTCCTGTTCCCAATAGCTACAGGTTGCATTGGGTATAAGGTATGAAGGTTAGGGCTTAAGAAAGGGAATGTTAGGGTTCGGCTGTAGGGAAGGTTAGGGTTAGATAAGGGTTATGGGTAGGATTAGCTAAAACCCCTTTTAACAGATGACTCTTCACAACTCCGGGAGTTGCATCTCTGACGCTTTCTACAATGCAGACTGCCGGCGATTACATCTGCAAATACTAAAAATGTAAAAAAAAGAAAGAAAAGAAAATTGGTAAATTATTCTAGAAAGGGACAGAATAATTGTTAATTATAAGTTGCCACAGATTCTGTAGCATTGAACAATCAACTTGTCAGTATAACAAACATGAGAGATTAAAACATAAAGACAGATAAAGATTGCGAATAATAAGTGGAAATGATTGCAATTAAGTAAAACGAAAATCTGAAAGCATTGTCATAGGCAAGACATGATAATAAGGTGGAAAGAGGGAGATATAGTGAAGAATATCCCACAGCGGAGACACAGAATCAGGACTCAGTCATAACAGAGAACTGAATAACATGCTTAAAAGCAAAACAAAATGAAATGAAATAATTAAACTTTATGATCACGTGCAGATGAATTCATTCATAGAATTACAAGAAACACAAGCACACACTATTATTACCGGGGCATTACAATAGGTCATTGTAGCGAAATTTATTTTGGCACAAGACATTGGCCCGTATTCAGAGTACCTTTATTACTGCGCATACATAGTAATTTTTTAACGTAATCTACGTATCTTTTTCTTACGTAGATTGCTTAAATGCGGTCTTTCAGACCGCATTTACGCAATCTACGTAAGAAAAAGATACGTAGATCACGTTAAAAAATGACTACGCATGCGCAGTAATAAAAATCGCTGAACACCGGATGTATATGTTATACGTCCGGTACTCTGAAAACGGGCCATTATTTTTAGGATGCTTTCTCTACAATGCAAGGTAAATCAGTACAGAGCATATAAGTATAGGGCGAAATAATACATTCTTAGACGATATTACCAATAGAAGTGACATAGTGTTACTGAAAATGTTTAGCTTCAACATAAGACGCGACATGCAAGCTGTGTTTAATGAGAGTATACAGACAAGGGACATAGGGTAAATGAGGTGATAATGGGATTAAAAGTAATTATCTGGCGGTTAGTAGTGGACTTGGGCCATGTGCCAGCTCCACATCCCGTGATCTGAGGTGAGCAAGGCCAAAACAAGGATACAAGGTATAGGGATGGACATGTTACGTGCACTTCTAGCATGTACTATAATGCAATCCTGAGCCAAAGAGATCAGTGGAGCAAACCGTTTTAAATTCCTAGAAATCTCACGTTTATAAGACTATGCCCACGCTTATGCTGATCTATTTACAAGTAAAATCACTTTGGGAGACGTTTTGTTTTACTACAGTGTATGATATCTGGCAATTATAACTGGTGTATATTAGGCACTATGGCCCGTATTCGGAGTACTGGACGTATAACATATACGTCCGGTGTTTAGCGATTTTTACTACTGCGCATGCGTAATCTACGTATTTTTTTCTTACTTTCTTATACAATGCAAGGTAAATCAGTACAGAGCATATAAGTATAGGGCAAAATAATACATTCTTAGACGATATTACCAATAGAAGTGACATAGTGTTACTGAAAATGTTTAGCGTCAACATAAGACGCGACATGCAAGCTGTGTTTAATGAGAGTATACAGACAAGGGACATAGGGTAAATGAGGTGATAATGGGATTAAAAGTAATTATCTGGCGGTTAGTAGTGGACTTGGGCCATGTGCCAGCTCCACATCCCGTGATCTGAGGTGAGCAAGGCCAAAACAAGGATACAAGGTATAGGGATGGGCATGTTGCGTGATCTTCTAGCATGTACTATAATGCAATCCTGAGCCAAAGAGATCAGTGGAGCAAAGCGTTTTAAATTCCTAGAAATCTCACGTTTATAAGACTATGCCCACACTAATGCTTATATATTTACAAGTAAAATCACTTTGGGAGACGTTTTGTTTTACTGCAGTGTATGTTATTTGGCAATTATAACTGGTGTATATTGGGGACTATGGCCTGTATTCAGAGTACTGGACGAATAACATATACGTCCGGTGTTTAGCGATTTTTACTACTGCGCATGCCTAATCTACGTATTTTCTTGCGGTCTGAAAGACCGCATTTACGCAATCTACGTAAAAGAAAAAGATAAAGTTAAAAAATTGTAGTTAAAAAAATTGACTACGTATGCGCAGTAGTAAAAATCGCTAAACACAGGACGTATATGTTATGCGTCCAGTACTCTAAATACGTGCCTATATTTTGACATTTGGGGGGAATTCAGTTCCATTTTGCAGCCTGGGAAGCTGGAGAAAGTTTTAAGTTCCTGCTGGCTACTGTAATAGATTGGAATAGATAATAATAATAATATTTCTTTATGTGTAGTGTAGATATGTTTTGCAAAGACATATCTTCTATTTCTGGAAATTGTCCCTTTTATATAGTAAGCCCACTGACTTTGAACCTTTCAAAGGAATTAAATTTATTTTTTATTGCTCTCCCTCTCATATATATTGCAGTGTAATTTTATTTATGAAGGGAACGTATATGGGGAATATAAATATGTATGTTAGGCAAACTTCATGACATGCTGACACTGGGCAATATAGCATGCTGACGTGTGGTACTTCAGGCATCAGCATGCCCTGCCAGCCATGGTCATGTTGGTGTCTGGAGTACTGCAAGTGTCAGCATACCCCAAGATTTAAGGGCATGCTTTGTTTTAAATGTGTGGTGTTTTTCAAATGTCAGTAATGCTGGCCTTTCTAATACCCCTTTCACATCACCATGAAACACCCAGGATTTTCGGCAAAAACCCGGGTCTCGGCAAAATCCCGGGTATTTCATGGAGATGTGAAAGGTGCACTTCCGGTGGACCCGTGTCAGAAGACCCGGGAATTCAACCCGGGTAAAAAGGAGGGTTATTCCCGGGTCTGACACGGTAGGGGTGCAGTGTGAAAGGTGCTACCCTGGTAGCACCTAACGCACTTGATTCGTGCAATTTGTTTACTGTTGCCCTGGCAACAAGTGTTGCCAGAGCAACGGTAAACAAATTACGCATTGCTTTGACGACAGGGCAGACCCGGGTCTCTGAATTTCCCGGGTCTGCCCTGCAGTGTGAAACGGGGTCTGTGACCCTGGGATCCTCTGTTGCCCTGGCAATATCCCGGGTCTGTGAACCCGGGATATTGCCGGGTTGGTGATGTGAAAGGGTTATTAGCAGGGTTTTGGACATGTAGAAACTGGCACACATCGCTGGCGGTCCCAAACCAAGGTAGAGTTTTAGAGGAGCAAACATTTGAATATATCGATGTAGGAGTTTGGCAGAGTCAGGTCTGAATCACAAAACAGGACCTAACGGGCTGCTCCTTGGTATACATAGGGTTGATTCCACTTCACAAAGGGGAAATATTTTGCACCTCTCAGGTAAAAGTATAATGTCTCAAGGTACACGGTCAACTATGTAATACCAGCTTCATACAAATAATAAAAGTGCCACATGTTATGTACAAGTCATGTTGTTCTCTTGTAATGAAGTCATAACTTTAAAATAGGACCATTATTTTTTTTCTATAAATTCACTTTGTAGGTTGTATAATATTCTGTTGAGTTCTCAAAATTTTTAAGTCTCTTTTTAAGAAGCAAAAAATTAAACCCTTTACTATTAAAACAAACAAACATAGGAGCAGATCGAGTTTTTGCACAAGCAGATTATGCAATTGTTAAAATAATCATCAAAAGAATTACTGAATATTTTTTTTACTTGGTTCTAGCAATGCCTGAGCATACTAGCAGTATTCTGCAATGAAAAAGAAAATCTAATTTATTTTATACCAGAAATGTCTTTTAAATGGTGAAATAATCATAATTTTCCCTTTTTATATTTTTACCATGTGTAGATCATTGTTTTTATTACATATAGAGCCATCTCTTAAGAAGGTGTGGGGCAGGTACCTTAGACAGCTACTGTGCCTATGTTTCTCTGCTCTCTTCCATTCTGGGCATTTGGAGTGTGAATTTTTGCTGCGCTTCCGCCTAAAAATCAAGCATATGCGCAGGTGCATGAAATAAAGATCAGATAACTTATGTGAAATAATAATGTCATACGACGTATATCTTGCAGTTAAGGCCTCATCTAAGGAATGTTCACACTAATATAGATTCGCCATGACAATTATAGAGTACAATACCAAGCCGAAATCTAAAGTGTATACATATTCCATACATACAAAGGGCTGGATACAGACTTAAAAAGGAGCTTGAAATTTAGGACCTGATTCACACTTAAGAATCTTCTTAAAATAAGAACATAGTCACTCCTGGACAAAACCATGTTGATTGCAGGGGGGATTAATTTAATTGTATTCTTTGCATGCAGGGATATATCTTTGAATTGCTTACTGCACACAGATACTGACCAGCTTAACCATGCTCTCTACTCAAGAAGACTGCTGATAGGTTAAACCTGTCTACACTTCAGTACCAGCAAGTCAGCTTTCTAAACATCGCTCTAACATACTACATTCCTTGGATACCCTCTGTGTCTTTTCATTGTGTGGCCGATTAATAACATTCAGGTTGTGCACTCTCCTGGTATTTGATATAATGATAATGTACAAACACAATAACAAATTAAAGCCCTATGTCTGTTACTATAAATACATGAACATGAAAGTTAATTTGGTGGCAATCCACTATTATTTAATAAGTTTAGCTGTAAGCATACCCAGATAGTCAATGGTCAGGTCACATCATCGTAGGACCTGTTAGGGAGGAATTTAAATTGTACAAAGTGTTTTTCTGGTAGCACCAATGAGCTCAGTGATGTAGTCAAATGTTACCTTAGCAAGGAGTCAGAAGGAAGCATGATCCGGGGCAGATATAACATTTTATATTGCGGGGGCAGTTTAATGACCAATTTGAACCACTCCCCCTTCTCTTATTGACTCCTCTCATTTCTTCCTCCCCATTATTCATTTTCCCTCACCCACTGTTTTCCCATACTTACTACAGTTCCTTATTATCCTTTTCCCCTCTCCTGTTCTATCTAAACCCCCTCTCCCCACTGCTGCCCTTAACTGCCTCACTGCCGACTATACCAATGTTTCTGAATCACGAAGAGCCAGCATTTCAGACATGCAGGTTGCATATCTGAAACCCCTGCTCTAGGAGACGCAGGCACATATAGGGGAGGCGCTAGCCCCTTGCCTACACCAACCATTCTAAACAACACCACTACCCTGTGCCGGCCAGAATCTGAAGCCCACAATATGCTTTCAATTCTCCCTGAAGCACCGAGTACCCCTGAGTACTGCTCGCCACTTCTCTAGTGAGTATGGGGGAGAGATCTCCTAGATTGCCCCTCTCTAAATCCGACACTGAGCAGGATTAAGAAACCAATCCCAAGCTAATTCCACACTATGTGGGATCAACTTAAACTGACATAACATTATTAGGGCTATATGCCTACCACCCTACGCAGGTCCCTAAATGCTAACAGAACAATTTGATTGGTGCAGGGCTAATTCTGTTAGGATTGGGGTATCATGAATCGTGGGACTTACCGTGTGAGAGTTAAGTCGGCAGCACTTTCCAGCCTTGCCCGCACTGCATCCTCAAGGAGGTGCCACTCTCAGCTCCGGCGTTCTTAGGTGCATTGCCATTGCCATCTTGGATCCAGTCACATGATGCGCCCCACCCAAACGGATCTCTGTCTAAGGAACCACATTACCAGACCATCCAATCCTGGTCAAAGGCGCTCTATTTAAACCTGCAGCACAGTGTAACCTGTGTCAGAACAACTTGTTCCTCCAAGATGCCTGGTTGCTTACTGAGTAGAGCTGCAGTAATTCTCAGTCAAGTCTCTTAAGTCTGTCAAGTCCATGTCCTGTCCTGGCCAAGTCCAAGTCCAGCAAAGTCTGTCAAGTCCAGGTCCTGTCCTGGTCAAGTCCAGTCCAGTCAAACTTGTCAAGTCCAGATCCTGTTCTGCTCAAGTTCAGCCCAGTCCAGTCAAGCTTTTCAAATCCAGATGCAGTCCTGGTTAAGTCCAGTCTAGTCAAGCTTGTCAAGCCCAGATCCAGTCCTGCTCATGTCCAGTCCAGTCAAGCTTGTCAAGTCCAGATCCATTCCTGGCCCAGTCCAGTCAAGCTTGTCAAGTCCAGATCAGTCCTGGCCCAGTCCAGGTCAAGTCAAGCTTGCCAAGTTCAGTTCCACTCCTGGAACTGAACTCCAGGTCAAGTCAAGTCCTGTCTCATCTGTGCCAGTACTTGTCCCATCGAACCACCACCAGCAGCCCATGACCAAACCATATATTAAGCTGTCTAGCTTCCTATATTCCTCTGAACTTCTATCATGTCCCTGAAAACCCAGAGCGGATACCTTAACCCATCAGTCCATGATATGGGGTACATAATAGCTAGGGATTATAGTCACACTTTTACAGTTAATGGATTAATGGACCTGAGCTCAACACCATTTCCATGACATCTGATTTTCCGATGATATCAGCGAGCTCTTTTGATCAACACTTGAGAACTTGACTCATACACAAGATTAACAGGTGATTACTCAACATTCCTGTTAGGGTTAGAGTTACATTAAGGGTTAGGCTGCAGGTCAGGGTTGGATTTACAGTTAGCAATAGCGCTAACCTTTTCAGTAATTTAAATACTGGTAAAGCTGAGGTTGAGATAATACTGTCCACCCTAGTATTGCTGACATTCATAGATTGTTGAGCTAATTTTGGCGACTGTGGGCCATATTCAGAGATCCATTTTTGAGTGAAGTTACGTGAACGTATGGAGGCGCGGTTATCAAGATTTGCATGGATGGAGCACATATATGTATGTAAGTACACACGTATAGACACGTATAGTGGCCAATGGACTCGCAAGTCACCGATAGCACGTCCGGGAGAAGGGAGTGTCGGGGTTGTTGGTGGGTGTTTCCTCGCTCCGTTCGTGCGTATCATTTCGTACTTTTTAAAAACGGATCTCTGAATACGGCCCTGTATTGGCAAAGTGACCATCGACCTTCAGGATTGTCATGCTTTCACTTAACATGAAACTAAAATAGGCCAGTTTCAAACTGACTGGGATATCAATTGCTTATGCCTTGATGAGGCATAGCAATCAATCCTCCAGAGCACTGAACATGGTGCTCCAAAAGGTAAGCCTAAAAACTAACACCAACCCTTTACCTAATTCTAACCCTAACCCTCCCTTCCCCGTAGCCTGACCCTAAGCCTTCCTTCTCTATAACCTAATCCTAAGACCCCCCCTCCCCACAGCCTGACCCTAACCCTCCCCTTCTATGGACCTAACACTAACCCTCTCCTCCTAAGAGCCTAACCCCCCAACACTAAAAGTCCCTGAGAAGGTTACTCACCTTTCTGGAGATGTCTGCAGCGAGTGCGTCGAGTCCAGTGAAACTGAATGGGTGAGTATTCCGATCGGCACACTCACCCGTTCCTAAAAAAAATTCTAAAAAGGCTGCCTATTCGAAATAGAGACAGCCGAAAAGGCTTATATCTTAAAGCAGCCCATCACAGTGGGGACTGCAACTGGTGTTCGCCTTTCAATCTACTTATACGCATTTCCCTTTTATTTGTTTCTCAGAAAATCTGCAAATGAATAATGGAAATATTCCCTTTATGGTAATTTGTAGGTTTTGTCAGGTGAAGACATTGACTGACAACCATAGCATTTTTCAGCACTGCGCCTGATTTGCATTAGGTTGTCTAATCTAGTGGATCAGATTCAGACTTCCCTGAGTGAAGTTGTTTTTCATGTCTTTTTGTCAGCTTGCACGCTTTGCACATGCACCCGTGCTACCCTATGGAATGCGATCCGCCCCATCCAGACTTCTTAACTCACAGTCACACTTCTGGTACTGGCATGACAATGGCCTGTGCGCCAATGCAGAACATCCATGCAGGGAGAGCTGACATTGGGTCTTTGATATTGGGGCTGATTCTGAGTTTGGGAGTAAGGGTAAAAAAAGTGCACAGCTCAGATAAACCATTTTGCAAAGGGGTTTGGGGCTACGATATAGAATGGCCCTATTTCGATAGGGCTGTTTCCTCCCAGCCAGTTTTGAACTGGCTGAGATTTTGATTGCATATGCCTCGAGGAGCCATTGCAATCAATCCACGGAGCACCGAGCTTTGGTGCTCTGAAAAGTAATGGAAAAAAAGTCCCCCACTCTTTCCCTAATTCTAACCCTAACCCTCCCCTCTCATTACCCTAACCTTAACCCTCCCTTCCTGGCAGCCTGATCCTACCCCTCCCTTCCTGGCAGCCTGACCTTAACCCTCCCTCCCCTACAGCCTGACCCTAACCCCTCCTCCCCCTCCCTTCCTGGCAGCCTGACCCTAACCTTCCCTCCACTGCAGCCTGGCCCTAACCTTCCCTACCCCGCACAGAGAGGTTACTCGCCTCTCCCTTGGTCCAGTGATAGCGGCAGAGGGACATCGCGGCGGCAGAGGAATTTGCGTTTCAGATTGGGTGAGTATGCCGATCGACATACTCACCCATTCTAAAAAAAACTCGTGCATTCGAAATAGGGACATCCGAAAAGGAACTTTCGGATGTCCCAATTTCAGGATGCACAGTTTCTAACCAGGGACTGACAACGTTTGGAAAGTAAGGGGTTAATTAATCTTAAATCTCTTGCATGCAGGCAAAATACATTACTTTTTGCACACAGAACTTATATACTGCATAGATTTATGTTTAGTCTGTAAAATAGATAGATAAAATTTCACCTCTCAAAAATTATTTTGCTTTCACAATGTAAAGGTGCCTCCCCTTGCACTTCAACATGGTATTGGTCAGGTTTACACTTGCACTTATACCTTTTAAAAAAATAAATAAATAAAAAAAAAAGGTGTAAGTACATGTCTGAATGAGCCCCTAGGTGTTTTTATATTTCCACTGTTAATAAGCTGTCGCCAATGGTACAGCTTTCAGCTCTATCATAGTCGGAAATGGGCCCTTTGCACCAGCAATTACATCCCTGTTGCACTTGATTATAGAACATATCTAATGTCTAGAAGAGGCGTATTTCTTAGTGTTTTCAGGGATTTCTTTGTGACGTTTCAGTATAAGAAAAAATAGTGAGAGTGATTTACTTTCCAAACCAAAGTAATATATGAAAGAATAAAGTTGTAAACCGCTTGTCAACGTTTATTGTATCTGACAGACTTAATTCATGTTTGATATAGCAGCTCCCCTCGACTAATACATATTTCTTCATTAAAAAGTCTGTCTGTACAGTTTCTCCAGCGGCGTCTGGTTTTCCTCTGCTCAGGGAGGATTTCATTGACTGCTTTTAACAGACAGCTTGACCATTAGATTGGGTAAAATAGCCATAACTGCTCATATGAAGGATATTAAAAAGGGACGCGCACCTGCTCTCCCACCGCACTTCCAGTATAGACCTGGATCCTCTGGATAAGACCTCCATACTGGAAGTGTTTACGCATTAACACAGAGTGGTAAGATGTGCTAGTGGATGGGGCAATACATGTTATTTGAACAGTGTTAATCTCCTTATGCCCTTTCCCAGTGCCGTTTCTAGACTAGCCCAGGGCAGCAAAAAATTATGCCCCCCCCCTCTCAAAATAAAATAAAAAGTAAATAAATTATACACACGCTGTGCCCCCTTCATCATACACACACTGTACCCCCTTACACAGCGTGCCCCCTTATTGTACACTCACACTGTGCCCCCTCCATCATACACACTGTATCTCCTCACACACTGTGCCCCCTCATTGTAAGCACACTGTGCCACTTCATCATACATACATACATACATACACACACACACACACTGTGCCACTTCATCATACATACACACACACACTGTGCCCCCTCCATCATACACACTGTATCTCCTCACACACTGTACCCCCTCATTGTACACACACACTGTGCCACTTCATCATACATACACTGTGCTCCCTCCATCATACACACACTGTACTTCCTCACACACTGTGTCCCCTCATTATACACACACACACTGTGCCCCCTTTATCATACATACACACTCACACACTGTGGCCTCTCATTATACACACACACACTGTGCCCCCTTTATCATACATAAACACACACTGTGTCCCCTCATTATACACACACACTGTGCCCCCTTCATCATACATACACACTCACACACTGTGGCCCCTCATTATACTCTCACACTGCCCCTTCCTCATACACACCGTACCTCTGCTGTTTTACTTACCTTTTATTTTCTCTTCTTTATTCTTTATCTTCTGTCTTCTGGCTCCCCCTGAGCTCCTCTCCACACGCTCCTCAGTCACTGCGATTTGCCGGCGTGATGACGTCACCCCTGACACGCACGCAGTGGAAAGAGGAGACGTGAGGAAGGGAGGAAGCCGGAAGGTAAGGGTTTTGTGTTTTTTCTTTTTTAATTCATTGCGGGCAGAGTGGGGGGGGGAGAAATAAAATAGAAATAAACCATGATAGTGTAATGTATGAACAAATGTAGATGCTTAAATTTAACCTTTAATGTTTTTGGGATTTTTTTTTTTTTTTTCTCCAAAGGCTGCAGTCCCCACAGACACCAGTTTGGAATTTAAGAATAGAGTGTTGTGTGTACTCATAACTGAGTGCACAGTCAACCTTTAATGTTCCCTTGTGTAGGGATGTTTTCAATACTTGTAAATGTCCCCCCCCGTCTTACACTTACACCAGCCCCTGAATTGGTGGAAGCACAGCGTTCAGCCTGTTACTGTCACAGCAGCAGTAAGCTGTATATTCTAATTTAAATTTCATAAAGCACAGAACACTGAAGCGTACACAGACACATGGGTAGCCTTGCATCCGACTTTCTGTGCTCGCTCATGTTCTGCACATGCTCTGTCGATCTTCCTCCGTGTATAAGCGCGGTGCTGGATCAGCTTTATTGTGAGCAATGTGTAAAGCAGCCTGTAAGCTGCATTGTTATTTTCTGTATCTCTGTTTAGTAAATGCTGACAGGCATCAGTTTATTTTTGTTTGTGTTTTATTTAATCCAAAATGAGGCACAATTCATCCTTAATAAAACATTATTTTTAGTTCATTAGATCTGCTTTGGTTTGACAATGCCCTCTTGCAACATTTACTAATCGCTGATTTTGATTAGATTATTACACAAAGAATTTGTATTATTCAAACTGTTGGTGTAGTTTGTTTATTGCCTTTTAATTTTTACTTTGCTGTCTCCTGTTGTATCTGATGAGGATGTACATATTACAGATGCTTGTTGAGCTTTCTAAATAGCTGTGCATCTATCAGAGGGGGTCTGCTTTTACCAGCATATTGTGACTAAATTACTGTAGGGTGTCAGAACCTTGCACAGAAACATGCAGAAGTAAAAATAACCTTGCAACCCTTTCACACCAAAATTCTAGGTCTCACGTGTTATAAGGAACATGGTTTCTACCCGTGTTGTATCTGCTCACACCACAGCTTTGTGCTGGCTAAATCTCTGGTCATCACCTTTACACTGGACCTTTGCAGAGGCAGAGTGTGAGTCCAATCCCCCAATTTAGGTACTTTTAATAAAACCCGGGAACGTCTTTCATACTGCAGCGTATCCGGGTTCTGGGGTGCACGACTTGGGTTGACCCCTATCACACCATAACATGACCAGGGTTATTCCAGTGTCTATGCTTCTGAGTGAGAGGGGTATAAGTAATAACATCGGTGCAGAACATCTCTCTGACCTTACACTAAAGGTTACAAATGCAATGAGATGGAATTTTTGTTGTAGCCATTCCTACAATGAAATGCGCTCATCCGCATGTAGAATCTGTTTCAACTAAATTATTTTATTTTTCTCCTGGATTTAATCTAAACTCATATATACAAAATAGAGTAAATTACCGTATTTCCCCATGTATAAGACGCACCTTTTTTTAGACCTAAAATAGGTCTAAAAACGAGGTGCGTCTTATACAGGGGATGTAAGACTGAACTTAACTTTTCAGTCCCTCCGGTGGTCCCTCACTGACGTTGCATGACCTCAGGTCGCACAGTGTCAGTGTACAGCGCGCACCGCCAGGGAGCCAGCCGGAGTCAGAGCTGCGGATGAGAGAACCTGAAACTGCCAAAGGGACAGAAAAGGTAAGTCCAGTCTTAAATTCCCTGATCCCTTGTATAAGATGCCCCCATT
>WWET01001452.1:215755-232980 GCA_011038615.1 Limnodynastes dumerilii
CTCATTATACTCTCACACTGCCCCTTCCTCATACACACACTGTCCCCTCTGCTTCTTTACTTACCTTTTATTTTCTCTTCTTTGTTCTTTATCTTCTGTCTTCTGGCTCCCCCTGAGCTCCTCTCCACACGCTCCTCAGTCACTGTGATTTGCCGGCGTGATGACATCACACCTGGCCAGCACGCAGTGGAAAGAGGAGATGTGAGGAAGGGAGGAAGCCGGAAAGTAAGGGTTTTGTGTTTTTTCTTTTTTTAATTAGCGGGCAGAGTGGGGGGGGGGAGAGAAATAAAATAGAAATAAACCACGATAGTGTAATGTATGAACAAATGTAGATGCTTAAATTTAACCTTTGATGTTTTTGGTATTTTTTTTTTTTTCTCTCCAAAGGCGCGCTGACTGCAGTCCCCACAGACACCAGTTTGGAATTTATGTGCATTTACTCATAACTGATTGCACCGTCAACCTTTAATGTTCCCTTGTGTAGGGATGTTTTCAATACTTGTAAATGTCCCCCCGTCTTACACTTACACCAGCCCCTGAATTGGTGGAAGCACAGCGTTCAGCCTGTTACTGTCACAGCAGCAGTAAGCTGTATATTCTAATTTAAATTTCATAAAGCACAGAACACTGAAGCGGACACAGACACATGGGTAGCCTTGCATCCGACTTTCTGCGCTCACTCATGTTCTGCACATGCTCTGTCAATCTTCCTCCGTGTATAAGCGCAGTGCTGGATCAGCTTTATTGTGAGCAATGTGTAAAGCAGCCTGTAAGCTGCATCTATATTGTACCTATTCCTAGACCTATATTGTATCTCTTCCTAGACCTATATTGTACCTCTTCCTAGACCTATATTTTACCTCTTCCTAGACCTATATTGTACCTATACCTATATTGTTGCTTAAGGTTTACAGGCGATTGTCTCATCATCATTTTAGATTTTGCCTCTGTATGTATGTATTCGGCTCTGTATGACTTGCCTTTTTGTTATTGCAATTGCAGGATGCACTTTGGCAGAGAGACGTGTCTGAAATAAATTGGATCATCCTGACTTTTGTGAACAGTGTTATTTTCTGTATCTCTGTTTAGTAAATTTATTTGTAAATAATTGATAATTGTCTTATCAATTTATTTTTGTTTGTGTTTTATTTAATCCAAAATGAGGCACAATTCATCTTTAATAAAACATTATTTTTAGTTCATTAGATCTGCATTGGTTTGACAATGCCCTCTAGCAACATTTACTAATTGCTGATTTTGATTAGATTATTACACAAAGAATTTGTATTATTCAAACTGTTGGTGTAGTTTGTTTATTGCCTTTTAATTTTTTCTTTGCTGCCTCCTGTTGTATCTGATGAGGATGTACATATTACAGATGCTGGTTGAGCTAAATAGTTGTACATCTATCAGAGGGGGTCTGCTTTTACCAGCATATTGGGACTAAATTACTGTAGGGTGTCAGAACCTTGCACAGAAACATGCAGAAGTAAAAATAACCTTGCAACCCTTTCACACCAAAATTCTAGGTCTCACGTGTTATAAGGAACATGGTTTCTACCCGTGTTGTATCTGCTCACACCACAGCTTTGTGCTGGCTAAATCTCTGGTCATCACCTTTACACTGGACCTTTGTCTGCAGAGGCACAGAGTGAGTCCAATCCCCCAATGTAGGTACTTTTAATAAAACCCGGGAACATCTTTCATACTGCAGCGTATCCGGGTTCTGAGGTGCACGACTCGGGTTGACCCCTATCACACCATAACATGACCAGGGTTATTCACGTGTCTATGCTTCTGAGTGAGAGGGGTATAAGTAATAACATTGGTGCAGAACATCTCTCTGACCTTACACTAAAGTTTACAAATGCAATGAGATGAAATTTTTGTTATAGCCATTCCTACAATGAAATGCGCTCATCCGCATGTAGAATCTGTTTCAACTAAATTTTTTTATGTTTCTCTTGGATTTAATCTAAACTCATATATACAAAATAGAGTAAATTACTTTATAACTACAGTATGTATGTACAATAGTTTTATTTATGTGGCAGTGTCTATTTTGAAGATGATATACAGCTGACAGCTTAATCGCACTGTATCGGTGCTGACAGTTTTTAAATAAAGAAACACGTTTTTATTTTGGGATGTGTCCAATTTTGAATATTCCTATTTTGATAAAGACCCATTTCTAATGGTTAGAGGCCCATATTCAGACCTCCGTCTTCTATGGCCGTCCGTCCGTAACTAACCAATTGAAGTTACTGGGCATGCGTAGTAATTATTGTATGTTATATATTTTGTTTCGCTACGTAGATTGCGTACACGCGGTCTTTAAATAGCGTACAATAATTAATACGCATACCCAGTAACTTCAGTCGGTTAGTTACGGACGGACGGCCACAGAAGACGGAGGTCTGAATACGGGCATAACTATTGTACACTATTTACGTAGTGTTTCGCTACGTAGATTGTGTACACGCGGTCACGTGGTATTTAAATAGCGTACAATAATTACTACGCATGCCCAGTAACTTCAATCGATTAGTTACGGACGGACGGCCATAGAAGACTAAGGTCTGAATATTGCGGAAAAGGTATGGGATGGTTAGGACTTTAGTACCTGTCACTGTTGGAATCTTCAAAGATGCAGCGGTCGTGAGAATGTCGCTGCCATGACATAAACCGCCGAAAATTGCCCATTGTCGTGATGTCATTGCCAGAAACTGCGGTGAACTACACCCCAACCAACGTTATAGGTGTACATACTTAACATTTAGCACAACACTACTACATCGTTGATTGGTAAATAAAGGGAGTTTTCAAAAATCTAATGAAACAATGTGATATAGTTTGTAACATGATATCTCACTAATGATATTGAAGCAGATCCAGACCCCCGCACACATTACGTGCGTACGAAGGTCCGTAATTAGTGTCCAGATTCCTACCTACGTATTACAACTAGGTGTGGAGCCATATGGCCTCTGACTTAGTCGTAACAGGGCTTCACCCCGCCCGTAGCCTTCATTTAATGGCTGTGTCTGCCTATATGGAGGGGAAGAGCCATCGTAAGGGAAGGGTAAGATCGTATTTACGCTAAGGGAACGTCTGCCACGAGCATGCGCAAATGTTCCCTGACAGTGCATTTACGCATATGGTTTACGTAAATTCACTGTTGGACGTAGATCTGGATCTACCCAATTTGTTTCCAACACGGGTTTATCATGTGATCAGCACAACAATTGGGCGACAAAGCTTTAGTGCTCTTCAGTTATTCAGTAAGTAAATCTCACATAACAGGAGATCTAGACAAATAATGTTAAGCATTGTGAAAATATACATTATGATTATTTCATTAGTTTGTGCAATGTGTTGTGATCCGTTCCTGTTGTCATTGAGTTGAGAGACACTATAGTTCTTGTTAAGTAAACATTTAATAAGCTACATTGTTGGTCAGATACTTTTCAGTAACACACAATACCTCTTTTGTTGTGATGTGTTGCATATCTGCCCAACAGAACGCAACACATTCTCGTATGTCTGCCAGCAGTCATGAATACTTCATTGCATTGTGAACATCACAAATAGTAGACCAGCACTGTGCTTGCTATGTATTGCCTTGGCAGTATCTGTTTTCTATGGTGCTTATGTTGTAACTCACTAAGTGAAAGGCTAATTAAACAAAGTTATTTATTTTTACTGAAAAGCAATAAATATTTACCTATGAAATATATATGCGCGTGTACTATGTAAAGATTGGGTCATTGGGTCATAGGATGGCACCTGCTAGGGGCGCCAGCCAAAGGGGGTCACAGCATGGCTATGCCACCCGTGACTAAGAGATAGTGTTACCTAGTGCAGCATTGGTCTGGAGTCAGACTGTGGCTCGATGCTTTTAAAATGAGGGCTGGCTGGTTGGTTGCTAGAATACCCGCAGTCACAGGCTTCATTTCAATTCTAGCCACAGTCCCACTTAGAGGACTCAGGTAAGGTAAGAAAACCTGGGGGTGCCTGGAGGCATGTGATGGGAGTACTGGGGGAGGCTGCTGGAGGCACATGATGGGAGTACTGGGGTGCAGGTGCTGGAGGCACATGATGGGAGTACTGGGGTGCAGGTGCTTGAGGCACATGATAGGAATACTGGGGGGAGGTGGTGGAGGCACATGATGGGAGTACTGGGGGGGAGGTGCTGGAGACACATGATGGGAATGCTGGGGAGAGGTGCTGGAGGCACATAATGGGAGTAAATGAGTAATGGGGAGGGGGGGCGCTACCCTGACCAATCAAATACTATATCTAAAGCTGGGTTCCACTTTCTGATTGAATCTGGATGACCTTCGATAACCACTCCCCTCACTCACTTGGATATCTGACCGCAGTGCCCTAGTTTAATATTTCCTCTTATACCTCCAAATCGTACCCATTAATAAATGACAGACTTACATATACTCATTATTTAATTTCTAATTTAAGTTTCTTATGCATTTCTAATATATACAGCATTTATGCTAAATGTGGATGTGACAATTATGGACTCTGTGTAATAATGACGTATCCCATGTGGTCGTCCAGCAAGTCAGACAATAAATCATTAAACTATTCAGAAACCTCAGGCTTCCAGCGTAATTACTGAGAAAGAAATTACAATTCAAATGCAGGGCACAAGGCTGAAGGGAAATGATAGACTGTATGTGCAATGTGTTGTGGCTACATAAATGTGGAATGTAAGGCAATACACTGTCATTATTAGAAACTAGATTTTACAGGGCATGATTTTACAAAAAATATTGAGAAGCGTTAAACCGAAGAGTATTTAGGTGCTACATGTGCTGCAGTTGTAAATGACACCCGATGTACAGAATAATTATAGAACGTAGGATATTGTAAAGTAATTGCACAAGCTTTTGCTATGGCAGCGTCCCCAAATAATGTACCTTAGAAAATGCTTCTCTCCTATGCCATATTGGCGCTCTCTAAATAATTGTCAAATTCATGTTGGTCAAATTTTCAGTAATACAAAAGCTCTAATTTACATTAATGTACAAAAGCATCTTCAGTTCCTCATGAACGACATAGAGTAAACTTTGCATGTAATTTAGTTTCTTTACTTTGAAACCTGTTATGATTTCCCCACATGAGCAGAAGTCTTTGATCTTCCTGTGGAAGTAGTTTGTAGCACACGCTGGTGCAGTGTGACAGGGCAAGGCATGCAGGAAGTGTGACTATCTATTGTGAGCTTTCTCATGAGTCCACCGAAACCGTTCTGCATTCAGTGTGTGTCATAGAAAATCCCCGTATCTTCTATTGCCCTGCTCCATATCCAGGTAGTGTGCAAGTGTGAGGCACGGTTGTCTTCATTGGGTTTTATGTGGCATGTTTAAAACACTAGCACGCCAGTCCAGCATGTTCCTCAATTGAAACTATTCGTGCATTGCCATTCACATCAGAACATACCTCTTAACATTTCAAGGTTCCTGACTATCCTCAATTAGGTCAGTCTTGAAAAAGACAGAAAAATAGTGCTGTGACTCATGCAAATACTAAAGAAGGAATATAAAAGATTTTATTGTTAAGAAATAATAAACAACTTCACCTTAAATAGCTACATCAGTAATTCACTGATGGACAGATTTAAAAAGTACCCAACACTTGTAAAAAGGTTATAAAAATCAACTCTTAATGGAGAATAACTGTGTATAGAAATATAGCAAGCTTCAAATAAGGCAGATCATTCCTTAAACCACATAGTACATTCAAAGCTACAATGTTGCACAGGCAGCCTCCAGATAGAATGAGGTAGATGGTATTAGCACTGAAATTAAGATGGCAATAGATCAGTTAGCACATTTAGAGCCACAATGTAGCAAAGGTAGCCTCCGGATAGAACGAGGTAGATGGTGAGTAACACTGGGATCAGATAGCAGTAGATCAGTCAGTGTAAATAGTAGCAATCAAAAAGTGACTAGCAGAGATGGATCATAGGTATACAGACCCGCTGATGCTTCCCAAGGACCGTGTTTTCACAGCCAAAGCCGGCGGCGTCCCGCATTGTAGATTTCGGAAGTCAGGTCTGTTGAATTAGCAAAGGTTTTATGCTTTATAGTCACTGCTGCTTCCAATTGAGAACTCAGCTGGGTGGGCCGCCAGGCACCACGTCCTCAGTCGATTCCCCGTCAAAAGCAATGTCACTCTCACTTTATCTGCTGCATTTACCGGAGCTGGCATAGATAGTAACACAGTGTGTACAGCTGCGGGGGTCTGGACTCTTACGTGTTTCTCCGCTCACAGTAGCGGTTTCATCAGAAAGAAAGTTGGGGCAGATCCAGACCTAAGTGATAGTTACGTTCCTTTGCGTAGGGTATTTATGCTAATGTAGTTTCAATGCACTCCCCTCGCTCGTATGTACTTTGGCCGATTTACGCTTCCCAAACCCTACCTTACCCTTTCAAAGTGTCATTACTGACGTACGTAATGCATTCACGTACGTAACGGCCTAACCCGGCCCAAACCGTACGAATAAAATGCTTCCCTCCACCTGCAAAGCGTAACTACGGGTGTCCTATGGATGTCCCGCCCCTTCATTCGTAGTGACGCTGATGGTACGTACGTTCAGGGTTACGTGGCGTAACATCTGCCAAGCGCATGTGCAGTAAATACAAATAGGCGATTTTACGTCAGCGGCTAGTGTAAAAACGCTAACGTACTTGGGTCCGGATCTACCCCGTTGTTTTTATCTGTTGTGTGGTCACACTTTTGTGAAGCCTGGTTGTTGTAATTCTATAATGATTCGTGATAGAAAATAGATCTTAACCTTTTTCTGAACATTGCTACAAGCCCATCTCTTCATGGAGGTAGCAGAAGCTGATTAACTAAAAGAAAAGATCCAATTTGACATTTAAATCACCTGCTTGTTATTCTTATGTTACAGATGTAATGTACTTGTTTCTCCTGTAAATACCCTATTCCTTACATGAATCATTCACAGAAAGCAGATGCCCAGCAACCTATTGCAAACATCTGCAGTTGACTATCTTGTGCATAAGGGCCATGCCAACAATTATCAGACTGCCGTGGAGCTATTTTACCTCTAGGTGAATTGCAGTATGGTAACTCCTATCCTTCAAACAGCCAATCGCAAGATTCACAAAGACCAAAAAGCAGGTAGCAGAATAGGTTTCCATTGAATCTGACCGTGATCAGTTTTTCCATTGGATAAGGAAAATGCAGAGAGATTACTGCAAACATCTCAAGGCATTATCTCATTCAATAAAGGGATGATCGCTCAATATAGTATAGTGACAATACAGTATCTCCTACTGAATGCACGAGCATTGAATTCTGACCATAGCATTCGTTTTTAGGATTTTGATCACTGTGTGTAGTGATTAGGAGCACCTGAGCACTAACAAAGCAAAATCTAAGCATAATAACACAGCATGTGTTCCATACCTAATGCATATCCTGCCTCCATTATCCACACCTCATTAGGCCAGATCGCTCAGAAAGAACACATTACTTAAATGCATTTCTATGGTTGATGCAGTGTCAGACTTGAAAATATGAATGTATAGCTTTTTTTCATTGGAAATGAGTTGATCTTTTATGTAGTATGCAATTTTGAAAATCACTGCCGTCTATCAATTCCTTGTAGTCAGGAAACCCCATTTTAGCAAAGCACTAATAGCTTTAAAAGCAAATAAATAAAAGCAGTAGGTAATTATCCCCTTTGAATCTTCTGTGATAGGACACGGAATTTGTCTTCATAATCAAACAGGAAATTCACCTTTACTGTAAATGGTTAAAGTTAGATAATTCTCAGCTCCCACTTATTATTTCTTAAATATTAGCATTCGATATCCCAGAGCATAGGATAGATTGTAGTAGTGTATTAAACAGTATATAAATCCATGTGTATTTCCTTTAAAATGTATCCTACTCATGTAGCCTGGTGTTTGAGCAATAAATATTTACTGCTTAATATTTTTGGGTATGAGCACCAAGTGCCTGGTTTGCAAAATAGCCACATTTTCATTGATCTGCAATAGTGCAGCTAAATGAAGGCATAATAATACAAATGTGTGTAGGCTGCGTGTACTGTACAATGAGGCTTTCATCACATTGAATACATGTTCAGCTGGAATTTTTTGTGGGTTCATATTGTTTAGACAATGCAGGCCTGGATGGGAAACTAAGAAACTTCTAACATATGCTCTACATTGACATTTCCCTAAATAATTCAGTAACACCAGTATTTTTATATTATCTCCCAGTGGTGAGAGCTTGCCGTTGTTGTTGCAGAGATATATAATATAACCACATTAGTGGAGACCCTGTTCAGCCAAGTCAACCTACATTCACAGGTGCAGTTCAGAATCCTATTATTGTCACTGCTAAAGCCATTCACAACAAATAATGTCAATTAAATTGTCTATCGTATAAGGACTGACTCAATCCGTGATGAAATCTGATTAGTAGCCTAGCAAATATTGTAACATATAAGTGAACTTACTAATAATTCTTAAATACATCTGTAGTCATTTGAAGATTTGACACCTTACAGTGATATTCACACTGGATATTGTAGTTGTGGGTGGTAGATGCTATAGGTTGAAATGACCCCGTATTACTTTGCAGCTGCATTTAGGACCAGAGCTTCTTAAGGATGGTGTAGCATTAATTGGTATTAAATGTTAACACCTTCTGTGTTGTGCTTCTATATTACAAAAAATAAATAACAGCTAGTACATGAACTGCATTAAACTAGTCTGTTTATATGTAATTTCTTGTGATTTTTAATTAACAATTTTCTATTATGTTTTAGCACATGGACAAGACTTTAATTTGGAAGATGCTCTTGATGATGTTCCAACAAAGAAGCGTAAGTATTTTATGTCTATTTTAATAGGTTTTCTATAGTTATGCATCATTCTTGGATTAAATGATTGAAAACATGTTGGTATGTTCTATGGTAAAATCTAGATCGGGGGTACTCAGGGCATCTGTGCAAGCTTTTAAGGAGATATAACCATAACATTCTATTTTTAAAATAAAAGTCAGAGAATTAGTTCCATACATCTGCAAATATATGATAAGCCACCAGCCACTTACGAGGCTTCTCTGTTTTGGTCGAAAACTCTAAAACTGTCAGCCCCAACTTTGGGTCATATATCATGTATTTTTAAATTGAGAGCTCACCCCTGGCAGAGGTCCCCAACTGACGAGGCAGAGGATAGCTCTCTGTAAGAATGAATATTGCAATATATAACCTGCTTATAGAGTGTTTAAGGGAGGCTTTTATCGGCTGCTTCCTGCTGCCGTGTCACATGCGTCTGACACATTGGGTTGGGCCAAAGATTTTGCCGCCAAACCTCTGCACAGACCATTGCTTTAGTCTTCTGAGGGAAACATGTACGCTGTGTTGTGTTTTTCTGTCAAATGGTACAATGCCTAGGTATTTTGTTACCGGTCTGGATGCTTTTTGTTACTTCTGTGGATCTGTGATGTGTAAATGTCATAAATGCCATTTTGCTCCACTCAGGAAGCGGTGCCATGAACTTTACTTTGGATGCAAGTATCAGCCGGCTTTTGATATATATGTTTATGTATTTACTTGTTTTTAATATGTTACAGAAATAAGTTACAATGTGTCTATTAGTCCGGTTCACATCTTTATTGAGAGATATATTTATATATATATATTTTTTTTTTAATTAAATTCTATACATCGATTAAACAATATTAACTGTATAAAGATTTATAGATTTTCTTTGAAGGTGGAGTACAGCGCAGGTATTATTATTATTATTATTTATAAGGTGCCACACAGTATCCGCAGCGCCGTGCAGAGGGTATCTTTTTTTGCTGTGAGTGAGCAAGATAAAGACTGGGGACCAGATTCACAGATATGTTTTTTTAAAGATCCGCAATTATACGCACGCACGTAGCAATGCAACACCCACCAACACCCATGACACTCCCCTCTCCCGGGCGTGCAGTCGTAGACTTACACCTCCATAGACCACTCTGATCTTTAAGGGTGTACTTACGTGCGTATATGTCTTCCTTGTGTGCGATTCATTATAGCAGCGCCCTCCGGCGTTCATTTAAATGCCTCCCTCCATCCACTTTCATGTAAACTTTCAAGTACGTATTTCTACACCGTATGTCCGTGCCTAAAGCACTTATGTGTATATATTCAACGTAACTTACATAAATACTATAGTAAAAATAGTAATAAGTTACTACACATGCGCAGTTAAAACGTACCTGAAAACACGCACGCAACTGCGCGTGAAAACGGATCTGTGAACGCGATCCACTGTGTTTTCATTGAACATTTTATCAATTTAGTTTTTATGTGCTTAAAACATTTTTGTCCATTGCCGATTTCTCTCTGTTTTTCTTGTTTGTCATGTAACGCCATGGTGAAGAACTACAGAGTTATCATGCCACAATAAGACTTATTAATTACACCTGCCGACACTGGCATCATTACTAGGATTTACACAGTGCTGTTTTAGATGGTTTTATTGACAGTATTGTAATATATCTGTAAACCACCATGTTTTATGACCTACTTCAGACCCTCCCATTAGTATATGACACTTTGAAAGCATTTATTGTGCATGTGTTAATTCATTTCTATATACAGTAAGCAAAAATATTTTTTTTTAATCATTTTAATAAGAATTATAAATCTTGTTTTCTATTATTTTGTGAAATTTACAGTCTGATAGAGGCACTTGATTTAATCATAATCTCTACTTACAGTCAATGGGCCTGATCCAGACCTACGCTCGCAAGCGATCGTACGCTGGTCGTAAGCGTAAATTTGGCCGAAAAAACGCACTGCGCATGTGCAGAGTGACAACTTCCGGTCGTACCAAAGACCTTTTCGTAGCGGCGATTTAGGCGTCCGTATTCTTTGCGTTTTTTCCGACTACGGGGCGTGTTTATATTACGAAGTTAGTACGGACGCTGGAGTTAGAGAATGTAGGCGGGAGGGAGCCATTTAAATTGTACAGTATGGGCGTGCTTAGTCCGGTACGATCAGCGCATCGCTCCGAAAATTTGTACCGACGCCGGGAAAAGTTAAGGTTGGGTTCAGCCGGCGTACGGAGGTAAAGGTAAGGGGAGTGTCGTGGGAGTGAAAGTTTTTACGCTGCAGCGATAATACGCTCCGCTCTCATGCGTAAGTCTGGATCAGGCCCTATATCTCTACTAGGAGACTTGTTGTAAATACTTAGTGGCCAATTGGACAATATCTGCTGTCACAATCCAGAATACTATCACTGGTTATGACGGCAAGACCATCTGCAAGGCCCCCTCCCAACTAAGTGCACTTAGAGATGATCCCTCCCTCTGTTGAATCACAATGCTTGGACATACTTATATACCCCAAATACTAACAAGGAAATAACAGATGCCATGTCTTTTATCCACAGTTAAAGGGGTGTTTTAAGAAGTGAGGGGGCCCTTGTGCAGGATTTGCACATTAGCCCCCCTTCCCTTACTTGAGACAGGACTGTCCCGATTTGTGGGCCAAAAGGTTACAGTGCCGTTAAGTCCCGCCCCTTTTTCGGTCCACGAATCGGTACAGTCCCACCGCAGGGAAAGGGGGACTAATTTGGCATCTTTTTCTTCCCTCTGGAAGATCTTTGGTGTGATAGTAAAGCTGGTCAGTGTCTGTGTGCAGTAAGCAATTCAAAGATATATCCCTGCATGCAAATTATACAATTAACTTGACTACCCCTAAATTCAACATGGTTTAGCCCAGGAGTAACTAAGTTAATGCACTTAACAAGGTCTGGATCCAGCCCAATATAAATATGGGTGTGTAGACCTGTGTGATGGAGTATGCTAATTTACGATACTAACTCAATTAGAGAGCAGGAGGGTTGTGTAGTCCCTACCTATCTGGGCTGACCATGTGAGTAGAGGGATGGCATGATAAAATATTCGGGGGAGGGGGGGGGGGGGGGTAAGTTGTAGCAGTATTCCAAATTGTGTATGGTGTATAGTCTGATCATACAGTCCTGAAACAAAGTCCTACAGATGGTTGCAGTTGGATGGTATACTATGCAATAGAAAGATAGAAATCTCAGTTATGTGCCACAGAGAACCACATATGACTGTCTGACCACCCCTGGCAATAAAGTCCAAATAGAAATGTGCACAGATGTAGTCCACACGTCGCTATCTCCTTCACAGGCAGACCGGTAATTTGGAGAAGACTCCCAGCCACTGTTAAGATCAGTCTGTATATAGGTCAATATTTATTGATTTGTCAGATGCCGCACTGTATAAAATAGAAAGATAAAATAACATTTAAGACCAAAGTTTAATAACACTTAAAAGTTACAAAGACAATTACATAAAGTAAATCTTCATTTGGTTAAAATAAATCATAATGCTGTAACAGTATGAGCGCCCCCCGTACAAAGAAAGAAGTGCAAGATGGATGACAGCGCTGTTTAAACAACCTCCTCTTTGGTGTAGCTCAGCAAACTCAGACTTTGAGGCAGCACTGCATCTTGATAAAGGCTGAGGCTACAGCTGAAACGCGTTGATGAGAGGAGTGCTGCTTCAGAGTCTGAGTTTGCTGGTAGTTTTGGATGGTATACTGTGTTGGATGGGCTGGGCAGGATAAACTATAGAGGGAATGTGGAAAAAGTAGATAGACAACACAACAACAATTGTGTAAATCTATTGGTAACACAATGTATTAAGGATCAGTATACACTCACAGGTGTGCATTTGATGGCGTAGCCTATCTGACTTACTGTGTGGCTAACCCAGCTAGTTATCTGCTGTAGGGAGTACTGTTGACCACCTACATTTCTCATTGGTCCTCGCTGTGTTTTGGAGGTGAAGGGTGTCTGTCCTGGTGTCTCCACTCTCTTATTTGCAGCTTGGAAGGGGTTACCAAATGTACCCGATTAGAGTGCAGTATCTTCTCTGTGTCCTAAAGCAGCCGGATGGATGTTTCGGATCGTGAGCCTTGCTGGCAGTGGGTGCTTCCAAGGGCCGGCTACGAATGAGTCACACACTCTCTGTAGTCTGCAAAGTGTCCAGGGAGGCTTCTGGTGCCCTGCACTGCACGTGGGAAAAAGAATCACAACACTGCAGTTTGAGAGATAGTGTATTTATCTTTTATTATTGTGATAATATATTAAAATAAAGCAAAAAAGTTTTTTGTTTGGAATTCTTGAGAGAATGTTATAACCAACGCGTTTTGTCACATGACAGTGACATTCTTAAGGGGTTAAAAGGGCTGTGGGAGGGTTATAGGTGTGGATTGCGAGGGGGAACCGAGGAGATCCCGTCAATCAATTTTCTATGGGTGTGCAACATATTGCATTAAGGTAGTGATCTATATCATCAATGCAGTTCATAGGATGTTCTGTATCTCCAAATCTATATTTAGACCGTTTTAAAAATCCATTCATTCTTGTTGATTTGTTTTAGGTGACCCCCCTCCAGTCTTTCTCTATTTTCTCTATTCCCATAAAGATTAAGCCCCTTGGATCCTTATCATGCATTAGTGCAAAGTGTTGTGAGTCACTATGTAATGGGTAACCATTCTTGATGTTCCCAACGTGCTCTCCTATGCGTACTTTGGGTCTAATGGTCCTACGGTTGTTTTGTTTCCCGCATGGGCATTCTAGCAGGTATACCATGTTCTTTGTGGTATCCCATCCCTCTACTCACACTATCAGCCCAGGTAGGTAGGGACAACACAACCCTCCTGCTCTCTAATTTAGCTAGTAACCTGCATTATCATACTCCATCACATGATCTACACAATACTGAGCGCTACCACCCATATTTCTGTTGTCTCTACAGTCTATTTAATGGTGGTCAAGCACTAGAGGGTATAGCTGCTCTCACTGAAACAGGCAGTAGTGTGTTCCACATAAGAGTAAACAGCAAGAAGTTACCCTCGGTACCATTAACTCATGATGCTGCTATGCAAAAATACATGGGAGTATGAAACTTTTGCTGAATAAAATTAAACATGAAGAACACAAATTGCATGTCTGGTGACTTAAATTAAATTTCTGACTTGCTGGGACTTTAACTTTTTTTTACAAAGTACTGCTGTTTTCTGTATGATTGGAACAGCAGAGACAAGAGAAATGTTTACATTGGATTGTCTTGGCCAAACCAAACATATAACTAACTCTAGGAAAGAAGAATATTGTTAGTGCACCACTTGTTGATTTTGGAAAAGTATATCTAAATCCGATCCATATAAAACTTGGTCATTGTATAGTATTATAGTTTTAAAACCTGATTTTTTTTTTCCTTTTGAATTGCATTTTATATTGTTTAGATGTTTCTTTGCATAAGTAAGATAAATGGAGTACACCAGCTTTTCTTATTAGAGCTGAGCATTTGGATCATTACTGAGTTTGGAAATCCATCTAGTTTAGGCATGTCAAAACCCCAATTGGGTCAAACAATCAAAGTCTAAGAAAGTCTAATTCAACCAGTCTCCTCAGTATTCCCAATTAATTTATCTCTAGTCTCCCTAGCATTCCCCATTATGTCTGTCCAGCCTCCCAGCATTTCCCATTTATGTTTCTCCAGTCTCTACAGTATACCCCATTCATGTGTTTCCAGCTCCCGGTATTCCCCTTTCATGTCTTTTCTGCTCCCAGTATTCCTCATCATAGGGGCAGCACTGTGGCTCAGTGAGTAGCACTTGTGCTGAAGTCATGAGTGCAATTCTTGGACTTGGCCTTATCTGTAAGGAGTTTGTTTGTTCTCCCCGTGTCTGTGTGGGTTTCCTCCCACATGCCAAAAACATACTGGTAGGCTAATTGGCTGCTGACTAAATTAACCCTTGTGTGTATGTGTTAAAGACCTTAATATGTAGCTTAATTGGGGCAGGGACTGATGGGAATCTAATGTTCTCTGTTAAGCGTTGTGGATAATTTGTGCTGCTATATAAATAAGCAATAATAATGTATCTCCATCCTAGCCAGTATTCTCCATTCTCCAGCTCCTAGTAATTCCCCCTTCACGTGTCTCCAGCTCCCAGGAATTCCCAATTCATGTGTCTCCAGCTCCCAGGAATTCCCCATTCATGTGTCTCCAGCCTCCCCAGTATATACTTTACTTACATTTGATGTCGTCCGTCTGCTGCTCTCCTCCTATAATTTTATAGATGTGTTCTGTGCATTTAAATGTATTGTTCTTGAATCTGTGTGACGTACAGTGCCACCAGCAATTAGGTCTCAGCCAGTGATATTGCTTGCTGTGGTCATGTAAGGGACCATTTATTATCTCCCAATTATTGAATAGTGCGACTGAGAATTGTGGCAGAAAATACACCAGAATATATCTAAAAATAGAACAGTAAAAATAACTCGTCATCTTCTATAACCGTGCCTTCCATGAAATAACTTTCGTGTATTCATTGCACAAAATATGTATCATACGGCAAATCCCTCTGCTCTTTATTGATTAGCCATTTATGTATATCATATTTTAATGTTCTTTATACATGATTAATGATACTTGGCTTCACAATGGAACCATGTGCAGCAGTATAGTCTATATTTTGTTACACATGCTTAAAGACCCTTTGTTTAAACATATTTACAGTGAATATACACTGCATGTGGTTACTAATATATGATGATTAACTTTCTTGGCATTGTGCTAGTCCTGTTTAAAGCTTTGTTTCCCTGATATTTGTGTCACTGGTGTTTGTTATGGGACCGAGTTGACCAAAGCCATTTCTTTACTGACATTGACAAGGTTTTGTAACTTATAAATTGTTTTTCTTTTTACATTGACAGCTAAACCTGCACCAAAGCCACCAAAAATCCCGTCACATGGGACAGGTAAGATGTTAGATTCCTCCTATATAAATGTTTAATTAATAGGAAGATATCAGTTGAATGCTGTGCTGAACATTTAACAGATAAGCTTTATATGGTGTTCTTCTTATATAAGATGTATCTGTAGACATAAATCATTGAGTGTTATGATGATTTCAATTGTCTTCAATGTTCTGGCATATAGACACTAGTCAGTGACCACAAGGTGTGTGTGTATGTATGTATGTATATATATGTATGTATGTGTATGTATGTGTATATATGTGTGTATATATATATATATACATACATACATACATACATACATACATACATACATACATACATACATACATACATACACTTTTATAGGGAGATGTGACGTAATCATGTGATCTTTGGCAGGATATGATATGAGCTGTTACTGAAAATCACTTGAGATAAATTAGCTTTGTTGATAAGTGTATAAGGGAATTTTATGTTGTTGCATTTATCGCACGCACAGAGGTCTGTCAGTCCGCATGGACAGTGAACTCGCCTGTCACTCCCCTCTCTCATGTGGACTTTAGCTGGTTTACGCTGCAAAGGCAACTTAAGGCAGCTCTAAGTATCTTGTGGTGGTCAGCGATCTGTATAACTGCTGATCCGCGTGGAAATAGAAAACCCTGCCCTGACTATAATTTAAATGCCCCCCCCCCTCCTCGCCCACCTTATGGAGTTTAGGCGGGTGGATGGGATGTGCTGCCCTGTTGGTCTGATCTGCGCATAGTTCTGTATGTCTAGAGATCATCTGGTATGTACAATGCCAGATATTCAACTGAATTCCGCAAGCAGCTTGTATAAGTTGGCTGATGTACGAAGGCCTGGATCCGGTCCCATGTTACTAATGTAGTAATGCCTTTTTCCCTTGATTTGGTGTAAAGCTATCGTTTCTGAATGAATATAAACTGATGATGACTTGTGCAACAGTTTTCCAAAAATATTCCATACCACTTTCACATCGCCCCAAAAACCCAGGTTATTGGCGGGGCAAGCTGCAACAACTTGGGTCGAGGCGCAATGTGAAAGGGTCCAGGTCCTCTACCCAGGTCTAATCAACCCGGGTAGCACAGAAACTACATGATTGCTGTAATTTGTTTACTATTGCCCTGGCAGCAAGTGTAAACAACTTACACAGTGGGATGATTCACGCTACTGACGGGGCAGACCCGGGTCCTGGAATTTCCCGGGTCATTCCTGCAATGTGAAACGGGGTCTGTGACCCTGCGATCCTCTGCTGACACTGCAATATCCCGGGTTCACAGACACGGGATATTGCTGGGGCGGCAGTGTGAAAGGGGTATTGCGGCTAGTTTTGATCATAGGCATCGGAATGGGGGGGGGGGGGAAGGG
>WWET01001452.1:244231-266887 GCA_011038615.1 Limnodynastes dumerilii
AAAAAAAAAAAAAAAGAAAATCTGTTTACTCCAGGGTTTTGCCTTGGTTTTACATATAATGGGCCAAACAGGGATAACGAGCCAAATATTTATCCCTGGCTACCATATATGGGTGCTATTCTAACCATAGGACTGCGTACGACACAATAACATTAATCCAGAAGCCATGTTATAGAACAGAAGTTGTTTATACAGTAACACTTCTCAGTGTGTGGGACAGCTTTCCCTGCAAGGCTGAAAGATAAGTGTAAATGAATAAATCATGTTTTCACCACTGAACAGACGGTCTAAGAAATGGATAGTAACAACTGGGGAAGACAAAGTCTTATGTCTCAGTATCATAGTTGTCATGTACATAAAATGGAAAATGTGCAGTGTTATGATCATACATATAATTTGCATCTACTACCATGTGATCGCTGAGTTTAGATGCCTGATACATGACATGACAACTATTACCAGATAGCTATTTACCCCCCTCAGGCCAGTCAGATATACAAACAATTCAACTTTGTGTTTCTATTTTATTTATTATTCTAAAATGTTCATAGGGCACAGCACCTGCAGTCACCGGTGTCTGAGTAGTGCAAGCTATATTACTAAGCATGTTATTATTTACAAGAGATGTAACATTTATCATACATTACCCGGCAATAACCTTTCACTGTTATCACAACTCCGTATTCAGCAACACATGAGCAGAACATAAATAGACACACGCCTGTATTCCAGCAGGTCACACGGGCAATCAGTGCTGCACAGCATTACAGGCAGCATCACATGGCCAATGCTGAGGAAACGGCTCTTTTTTTTTTCTTCTTGCCTGCAGCACAGAGCAAATGATGTCTGTAGCCAGCAAGGACAGCTGTGCTAATGCAGCTCAGAATAGGTATAATAGCTCCCCACACCTCACCGTTCTCACACAACAGGCAGTGTGTAATGTGCAAGAACAAGAAGCCCAGAGAGGAACATCTGAATCCTTCTAGCCGGTGTCTATTTACTAATCTAAGAATTAGTGACACGGGGTCTGAAAGTGACCAGACCTTCACCGTTGCAGGTTCTTCTCTGATATAGTGCTGAGGGTCGTTGCATTTGTACAGATGGTGGTGGCGGCAGTTGATCTTTGAGCATTGACGGGAGACTTAATAGTGGTATCTTGCATGCATTTTCTTAACAGAAGGACTGAATGCAGAGTATGTGAAAGGAGAAAACATGGAGGGAGTGGTGTCCGAAGAACCCCCACCAGCTTATTCCAGATGTGATGTGTAGATCACATGTACAAGGATGAACACAATGGGTCCCATTTAGAGATGTAGGTGCACTTGTTTACTTTGTTACAGTATGCTTATGCTGTGTGTACATTGTCTTATGCTGCACAGGAGGAGTAGGGGGAGTGCAGTAAAGTCTAATGTAAGCGTATTTTTAGATGTGTATTCTCCTTACACTAAGGGGTAGATTCAGAACCACGTACGTCAGTGAATTTATGCTAGCCGCTAGAGTAAAAGCACTCATTAGTACTTAAGTATCACTGGTACGTATATCGGTAGCGTATCAACTTGCGAAAGGGCGTGGCAGCCATACGCCACCCGTATTTACGCTTTGAAGGCGGGGTGAGGCATTTAAATGTTACAGTATGGGCGTGCTTAGCAGCGTAGCTATACACACGAGAGCGGTTACGCTGTGTAAAGTTAAGGTAGGGTTTGAATAGCATAAGGTGGCCAAAGTACGTACAGGAGAGGGGTGTGCAAAGAGGGCACGCAGCGTAGGAAATGCGTAGCTCTGGCCCTAAGACACTATCCTATACACCACATATAGGCAGCCTACTATCCTTTACACCTCATAAAGGCAACCTGTGGCACTACAAGTTCCATCATGCTGTGCCAGCTAATCATTTGCAGTTGCTGGGAATTGTAGTTTCACATCGTCTGGAGTGTGACCATATCACAGAGTCTGCTAAATACAATGGTGCGGCCTCACCTTCAGTCTGATAGGTCATTATTTGTGCTAAGGCCAGTTTCTGAGCGTAATAGTTTACTAATGTAACTTCATCTGTGCAAGGATTTACATTGACTGACCGTGTTTTTCCTGCTAAATGTATTCATGTTATTGACACTAACTGAAAAGCCATTAAAGCTTGTGACTAGTGATCTTCCAGGTGTTGTTAGATTACCATTCCCAGCATGTTGGATAAATGACAAAGCGTGCTGGGACCTTTAGCTGGAAGATTGGTGCATAGATGGGAATCAGGGCATCAACCTGAATATGCCCCAAACTAGAAACTAGAATTGGTGTGCACAGGCTGAGTGTATCATGGGAAATAAAATAGAGCATGTGAAGTGGTTGCTGGATATTGTAATAGAAGTGGGAGGAAAACCATGTCTGTAAATGCAGTCCTTCCTCCTAGGCAACACCTGGACAGTGTGATATCTGTGAATTGGCTGGAGAAAATGTTGGTTGTAGTCATCATTTTGACCCATACAATGTCTCTTTTTTTTCAGTGAAATATTGCTCTCTGGATTACCCATCTGCTTTCCCAAATTCTCAAGACCCATCAAAATTGTGAATACAATATAGTCTTAATAGAGTAATAAATTGCCAGATGCACTCACAGGCTCCAGAAGACACTGCATCTTTTGCTGAAACTGAGCAAGGATAGATTACAGGAACAGTAAAAGATGATGTTACTTATAGCAACTGGAAACAGGTTTCATTTTCATGATCTAAAAAAGAGTGAATGTAAAAATCGGATTGGTTGATAGGAGAAACACCAACCTTTTCCCCATTTTTCAGAAATGTCATTGCAGCCCATATTTTATTCAGTGTTTTTTAATATTAACCTCTGTGTCCCTCATCTATTGTGCGTTAGAGTTCTTTGTTTACATTTTATGTTTAGGTCAGGCGCTTAAGTGTGCAACCTCTTTTAATTGCCTCTGTGAGGAGCGTCCTAAGGGATTGTGATGTTTTCTCATATAGGCATATAAATGATCATTGTGTGGTTATCGGGAAGAACAGTTTTTGTCAGTACTATATGTTCACTGTTTTTATTTTTTGAGGTATGTATTCAGTGAAGAAGTCTTCACCTGATGAATCTGTGTTAATGTGAATGTGTGAAGACACACAACATGGCCGCTCATTCTCACTTCATGGAGGACTCCAAAGCTTCACTTTTTTTTATGTTATGTTTTTTGTTTTTTTGCTGGCATTATCAATCAAAACTTCAAATACTATTTAAAAATGGAAAACCAAAAAGACTTTTCTCTGTGAATACCCTTTTTTGCACATCGTTGTTTTATATTGGGCAATAACAGCTTTATTTATTATATTAGCAGGAGAAAGCCGTAGCTATATAATGGTAGTAGTGAAATGTGCTGCCTTTTTATCCATTCTCTTTCTTTCATAGTGGAGAAATAAAACATTTTGTTGTAAACATGACATGATAGACAAAGCTTTTGTATTGTGACTGTGGGCTAGCTTTACTAAAAGGGAAAGTAGAAGTGTTGCCCATAGCAACCAGGCTCCAGTTATCATTTTTTGAGCGTGTTGGATAAATAATAGCTACTAATATCAGTGTGTTGCTTACGTTAGTTATAGATACCCTGTAAAAAGCAGAATATCAATTCCCATGTTGTGCATTTTAGACATGAAAGCTACATAATAAAGTGGCCATTTTTTCCCATGATACTGTTCAGATCGTGTCCCATTCAGAGATTAGAGGGCCGCAGCTCCTCACCAGTGACATGCCGTGGCTCTGTCTGTATGTTGTTAAACATATATCTTGGTAAATGGGCAAATTTACTACTTTTACTATGTCTGTATTAATCTTAAAAAAAAAAAAAAATCATAAGGGGCCGGATCCAAAATTACGCAAAACAGTCAATGTATACATGCTGAATGCACAAGTACTCTGCGAGCGTTCTGCGCATGCGTGCAGGTGGCACCACGCATATCCTTGATTCTGTGCTGTAAGCCTTTCTGATGGTGGCGCGTGTTTAAATCGTACAGTAAGGGCTTGGCTAAGCACTTACATACAATCCAGCGTACAGGGTATGGAAGTGCTGCATATGCCAGGGAAGTGTACTACCCTCGCATGTGCGTAATACATTATCGCTTACATTGCGGAGTAGCGCTAAATATGGATCCGGTCCAAGGTGGTTGTTTTTTTATTTTTTGTGACAGCTGAGGATTTAGTTGCTTTCACCTTTTTAAATAGGGAGGACTACAGGGAATAGTATAAAGGGATGTGAAAAAAAAAAGGCCTAAAATCAACATCCAGGCTCCATCTCAGGGAAATGTAGAGGGGAGAATGGGAGACTGCTGATTTCACCCCCATATTTGTCTTTACACATTAGCTATTTGTTGTTAGGAATCTGTGAAAATAAATAATGGGGAGGAACAAGCGTCGACATATGAATAAAACCCAACAACATTCTTATCATTTTATGAAGATTGGAGACTAAACTTTCCCTGATGTTTCACCAATGTATGAAAACCATCTGCAATGCATTTCCCAATGTTCTCTGTTGCAAAGTTTAATCATTATCTTTGATCGTCTTAAATATTGACTGCAGTAATGTTGATAAGAAGGGTGGTAAATGTGGTGTTTGCTGGGAATTGAGCCTCTGTTAAAGATTAAGATCATCATCAGAGAAGTGCAAAGGGACACACTGCTTATAAAAGCATAGTATTCCAAAATGTTCAGTATCCGTGGACTGTATTCCCACCTAAGAAGCAGAAGCGGATTTTTAGTAAATGACCTACTACACATGCACAGTTTAAAGGCCACACAGAGTAGTTTAGATAGAAAGAGGTGGCCTTAAGCCGTCTCAGGGAGTGTTTAAATAGAAGTGGGAGGGCGGGGGAGAGGCAATGTCTGTGCATAGTTTTATTCTTTAAAAGGAAACTGCGCACGGTAAGATAAGGTAGCTCTATGGCACTCGTGAGTGCTATAAGGTACCTAAAAATGGGGGGAGGGTTAGGGGCTGGAAGAATGAGTTAGTTGTGGATCTGTCCGCACCCAACTCACTCTTAACTGAGAATACGGTCCAGTATTTCAGAGAAGCAGCTGTGTCTATGTAAATTAGTTAGAGGTATATTGCACCAGTGCTGTGTCTGTTGCTGATACTGCAGGTGTTGATCTAATATGTATTATATTTGTGTTCATGAATTAAATGTTAGTCTGTAAGACTTATGGAAGTGTACAGAAATGTCACTTGGTAAGTAGCATGCATTCACACTCCAATTTTATGTTTGATGGGATTAGTCAGTGGCACTTGCCCTGATTTGCTTGACAGACACTATTATTATTCGCAGATAGTCCTGATTATCAGGTAGTGTGTAAGCACAATATGAAGTCTGCAGTAATGAGAATGTTATGTCTGTAGCTGCTGCTCGTGAAGTGTAATAAATTATAAGTATGGGAAGGCAATATACACACGGTTTGTATTTTTGGTTGTTTAAACCACTAACATTAGTCCTCTGAGGCTGGCAACCAGAATAAATTAATAAACTTGTATAATAAAACAAGAACTAGATGTACTTACGGATTTGAAATGTTCTATGTGCACTGTGGTTCTGTAATACAAAGATGTTATAACACAGTACTGTGGAAGACAGAGATGCTCACCAGTGGAGATGATGTGTAATATACTTACTTAGCAGCAACATCTGTAGGATATTTATAGATTGTAAGAGTTTGAAGCTTGCAGACTTTATAATGCCTCATTGTCAAATATCAAAGACAACCCTTCTATGATCTTTAAAGATAGATTTGATGATGATCTCAATTTAATACAATACTGTAATATCATTTTCTTAGGACAGTCTCATGTTGAGAGCTTGCTTTCTCATAAGGACATACAGCTGCTGCAAATTAAATTTTTGTTTATAATGATCGTCTTGAGCTCAACAAATTTCAAATTTTTTCTTGCTCTTTATAGATCTAATTCAGGTTTCACATTCACATATAGAATTTTCAAGCATGTTTTATCATTTCCACTGACAGTGATTGATTGGCTGCAAGAATAAGCAACTAATTTGTAGTCAGTAAGTACAAATCTAATCCTCAGTAAGAACATTTTGACTGTTAAGGAAACAATATGGATGTGCAGTGAAATAATCAATAGTCTGCTTCTCATCTAGGAGCAGGTCACCAAATGCAATTAATGTGTGTTTTGTAAAACTGCTTTTGTTTTGGGTGCTAAGCTCCTGTGTGCTGACTGTTACAAGCAGAAAAAATGAATTGTGATGCTCACTGAATTAAATCATGATAAATATTAAGCCTTGTGCTCTTTTTGCTTGTCAAGAGTCTTCTTCAGTAAAGAGACTTTCTTTGCTTGTTTTTTTTTTTTACTGGATGTATAAAAATACATGACACTTACTGGAAATAAGAGAAGAAATGTGATTGACGTAAATAGACAGCTACGTCCGCACAATGAAGACCTTATATAATAATTTAATAGGGAAGATTCCATGTTATTCCCATAAATAAATATCGTATAAAATTAATATAACCTAACAATATGGTACAGTGTGTGTATGTATGCGAGCGCACACACGCACACACAGTGCAAATTAACCATTACATACTATGAGAAAGTAGGCTCTCCTCCACCTCAATAGCAACTGCAGAAATTGTTGCATCTTTCTTAAGCTGAAGACTGGTGGCAAAGGAAGCATTAAATAACAAACAAATGTTATAATAAACCTTTTATTGCACTACATAAGCCATAATGTATAATGCTACTTTAGGATATTAGTTTTAATTTGGCAGTATTCTAGTATTAACCATATATGTCACATGTATCTTGTCCAACATAGGTGAGAATGATACAGTCTGGAAAGGAATCTTACCCGGCAATTAAGTACATAGTTGAGCTGAGTTGCCAGTGTCTGACAGCAATGTGGGCAGATAGTAAAGGTGAGCACAGCATACATGGTTGGTTGGGGTGGTGTCTGGAAACAGGAAGGAATGAGGAGAGGGAGCAGGTTCGGAATACACTGAATGCCACATGTGTCCATATAATGAAATACACCTTTACAAAACCACAAATCAGATGACTATGGCTAATCTGTCCTAAGTGTGGAGAGGAGTGTCCAGGTATCCAGAAACCCCCATCACCAGGGTGTTCCCCTAAACACAGTCCAAACACACAAATTGTGGCCACTGATCCCCACAATGATGTTTGTTACAAAGTCCTATAATAAGCAGAGGAACTTTGGGAATTTTAAGGATGTCAAATAACTTATAGAAAAATGCTTACAATGCTATGTTCTACACACAGCCGTTCATCACCAAAGCTTCTGCCACATGTGAATGAAATATCTAAAGGTTATTTAAATCTGCTCTACCACCAGCTTCACCTCTCAATTCTAATTCTGCTTTCACAAAATATACACACACACACACACACACACACACATATACACATACATACACACACATACACATACATATACATACACACACATATACACACACACATATACATACACACAGACACAGACACACACACACACATATACATACACACACACACACACATATACACACACATATACACACACACACACATATATATATATATATACACACACAAACATCTGATAGGTGTGTGCATATGTATATATATATCTGATAGGTGTATGCATGTATGCTAATGTATATAAATACATTATGTTTTAAGCATCATGCTGGCCCCGCAAACCCTAGGGCCGCCTCTGCATGTAACGCATATGCAGGGCTCCAACAGGAGCCTTGTCGGATCAAAATCTATTTCAGTGAATAACACTGCTTCATAGCGTTATTGAATGAAATAGATTTGGTACTACAGGGCTCCCGTAATAGCCCTGCATATCCAGTACCATTATGCCGGCCGCATCTGGACAGTGTCTGTGTGAGCGCTTGGGTGGTGGGGCAGCGTGACCTAAAGCCCTCTAGGAGAAGCTGCAGCAGACGGCAGAAAGAGCCGCATGATGCTCTGGAGCCACGTGTTGCCGACCCCTGGGTTAGGCTCTTTGAAAAGGGAGGGTTAGGGCCATAGAAGTTAGGGGTCAGGCTGTGGGGAGGGGGGGTAATGAGGTTAGGCTATAGAGAAGGGAGGTTTAGGGTCAGGCTGCAGGGAGGGGACTCTTAGGGTCAGACTGCGGGGAAGGTAGGATTAGGGTTTTATTTATGGAAAGGGTTTCCAGTATGTTTTCTCCTATTGAAGCACTGTGTTTGGTACTCCAGGGATCAATTGCCACACCTCATCAAGGCATAAGCAATCAATGTCCCAGCCGGTTCGGAACTGGAAGAAAGAGAACGGCCCTATTGAAATAAGGCCCTTCCAAGCAGAGACCCATACCCACACCAAGTTACAAACTCAAGAAAAAGAAAACACTGTCTATATAATTTGGTTTATTGCATTCTTAACTTTTAATCATGACCAGCAGCATTTAAAAAAATATAATAAACAAAAAAACTATCCACTCCAGATTTCCCTTCACTTCTGCTGAACAACACTGGGACAAAAGTCACAAGTTCTATTTGATCTCTAGCTTAAACTTGAGCTTTCAGTAGGGGAATGCAGATTGTGATGATTCTTGACTGATGGACATTCCATTGAAGAGGTACAGTGGCAGCGTTCAAGATGAAATGTTGGCCTGTTTGTGGAGGCTACCTGGAAAAAAAAATGACGCCATGAGCAGAGGGTTGTTATACAGTGATAACGGATGTAACCAGTGTAAAGACATGACGAGGCTTTTATAATAAATCCATTACACTTACTCCAATGTGGGACACAGGGAAACATTGTGCTAGAGTTTAAGCTAACCCACCATTAGCAGGGATGGGCCTGGGTGAAGACTCCATCGGGGCCACCTTGGTGATAACTAGGATGCAATGTGTATTGTATGGTGATAACTAGGATGCAATGTGTATTATATGGTGATAACTAGGATGCAATGTTTATTGTATAGCGATAACTAGGATGAAATGTGTATTATATGGTGATAACTAGGATGCAATGTGTATTATATGGTGATAACTAGGATTCAATGTGTAATGTATGGTGATACTAGGGTGCAGTGTGTTTGGTATGGCAATAGCTAGGATATAGTCTGTATTGTATGGCGGTAACTAGCATGAAGTTGCTATTATCTTAAGTTGTCCTTATTGTATGGTGATCAGTAGTATGTTCTCTGCCTTGTGTTCAGTAGGATACTCACTGTAATTATATGGGTCACTGTAACTGAAAATTTATAGTATAACGCTTTACACACAGATGAAACAGTTTATTTGCAAGTTTCATTGATACAAGCATCCTACGGCAATGACTTTCTGACCACACCCATTGACTATGTGGTGGGCCCCCATCACAGTATTCCCTGGTGGGCCCTTCATGCCCCAGTCTGACCCTGAATAGAGATGTAACTTTTTAGCTAGTGATATGCTTTCTTTGTATAAAAGTTCACACAACTCATAAGAAAGAAACCTTCCCACATGAACATAAACCATGTCTATGGCAATTCTCTCAAAACAGCCTTTACTTTGTAATGGCAAATACAACACTGTATAATGGTTAAGACTAATATGACATAATTAGTACATACCATATGTTGTTGGAACACTAGCTGGCCGTGGGGGGCTCAATGTATTGTTGTACATAGCAGCATCTATTGAAACAGAGGAAACATTAACAGATAAAAAAAAAAAAACCCAACATGCTACAGTCTTTTACTATTAAATATGTGAATGGACCAAGTCCATTGCCATTTCTAGAAATAATAGTATAGTATAATCAACATGTTTTGACATGTGACTAGACTTAACTTACCTTTTCATAACTAACTAATTAGTCTTTTGTCACCATACTCTGTTGAGGAACACAGTAGCTCTAAAGCCCAAGGATACAGTTTGGTAAGAAACAGCAAAAACTTCCTGTAGTCATAAGGCTTAATCCTTGCTATGGCCCTATCTCTGTCAAAGTTCCAGTATATCAGTCACAGTCAAATTAGAGATGGCCACCCATGGCCCTGTGGGTCAGGGACCCTTCGAGCCAGTCCAGACATCACAAATATTAACTCTTCAATAACCAGTCCAAATATGTGATATTGAAGGAAAATCAACATATAAAAAGAAATCAGCACTTTCCTGAACCAAGAACGATGTCTTCCTTAACAAAAATGAGTATGAATTCTTATGCCCACAGCATCTACTATTTTGGTATTCTATCAATGAATGTCCATAAAACCCTTATGGACTCATGAAGGAGACCATAGTCTCAGTGGTGGGCTCCCTGACTGCAAATTTATTGACCATTTTTAGTCATTAGCCAAAGAAGTTATTTAAAGGACACAGCACAGGTCTTGAGATTTTTGGAAATAGAACTACATCCTCATGATGTGTAATATCACATCACTATATATGGCAATTGAGCACAAGATCTGGAGCAACAACCCCTTCCTAGATTGTACTTGGTAAGGATCATTCAAAGTGCTGTCAAAATACTGACAAGAGATTTTCTCTAAAAGCATGAAGTCTGCAGGCAAAACACATTAGAGGTTAGTTTGTGGCATATAAGATACCTCATCCAGCCTGAGAAGAACAGCGTGCTTTCTGACTATCAGCTTTAGACCCCAGTCATTGCAAGCATCAATGTTGTTAAGTGACAGCTCAATGGAGGCGCCAGCTACAGGGAATGTAGAACAGCATAGGACAGGTAAGTTCATTGGACTCTAAGCATTACTTACCAGTAAGATTTATTTTCCATATCACTACTAAACTCTTTAGATATAATATTCAAGGAAGTAGCTCAAATTCTATAGGAATGCACACTGGTAGCAATATCATTGTCATCTCTGTCACCGTGCTTGAATTGTAGATTGTAGACATAAGTGTTTAAAGACCATTTATATTGCCAACATTGCTGACAACAATTATTTTCAGACTACTGTGGACTTATATTTTCAGCATATGGACTTTACTGTGCAGTGAACAGACACTTATTTTCTTACAGTAATTTTAACCTCCGAATTACGCTTCTCACAGGGGCTTGAGTTCACAAATGGTAATTCCATCTTAGTCAACATACAGTGTATTACACCTTGAGAAAGGCCAGAGATACCTGGCTGAAACGCGTTGGTGGGAGGAGCTAGAGGTCGTGCAGTCCTACCCAGTTGAGTCTCACAGAGGTGCTTTAACGGGATCCCTTACCATCTGCCCCTGTATACCATCCTACCTAGGTATGATTTGACTTGCTGCCTTGCTCCTCCGTTTACATTTAATTTTATTTGCTTGTTTTATGTGGTACTGCCCGCAGTATTTTAGGCTGCTTAATAAACGTTGTTCTTAATGGTTCTCTGTTTCCCTTGTTTACATGTTTTGCGGTGGGGAATTACAAGGAAGAACACATTTGGGACTTTTATTGTGAGGGAAAACAATCCAATTATCCCTGGAGAAACTTTGGCTCTGGTTTGCTGTTTTACCAGTTCTATTAACACTTTCAGCGCTGCTTGTGACCTACACATTTTCAAGCTACAATCAGTGTTTTCTGTGGAACACTCGTTTCAAGTCGTGGCAGCTGCAGATCATTAGCGCTGGGTAAAGAGTTGTTTTCTGTTTTTATACAGTGTAGGCATTTCCTTTTGAATATAGACTTCCATACTTCAACAATTTTTTGAGCAGTTGAAAAACTTAGGGTAGGTAAAATTCTACTTACATACATGACTAACATAAGAGTGCAGGGGGAGTGTTCACAAATTCGGTACATAAGCCTTTTTTGTGGAGGTTAAGGGCAGAATTGGCTTTTAAATCAGGATCAGGCCCATAATCATTAATTAAATTAGTAAAAAAAAACAAACGGAAAAGTAATAATTTTTGTTTAAAAGCAACAGGCTCTACCATAGTCCCGTAGTCAATAAGTCATTTGGAAGGTTACATTTTAATGAAATGGTCCTGTATAGAGGTATAGAGTGTCACCATCTTCCTGGACTTAGACATGTCCTGTGACTGGTGCAAAAGTTTTTTATGTAAAATTGAGCAAACACTAAAGTTTAGCTCTAGATTGGGCTCATTTGCAGGAACACTCCTTTAATGTACACTGACTACTAATCAAACAAACAAGCAGTGTGGGCTCCATACTATATGGTTCCATAGTGCTGGTAGCAGAAAAATAGGGGGGGGGGGCGGCTTACTACTCATTCCCAGATTTTCCCACTGTTAAATAGTGTGAATGACAGACCATTTTTGGACTTTTCTTTTAAATATGGTCAATACAAATAATAATTCCATAACTAAGATTATGTATATATTAAAGTTGAAATCAAGGACTACATTTTACACCCACTAACAGCCTAGGTTGACCAGTGCTAATGCTGTTTACAGTTTAAGGAGGAACCTTATTTATTTCAATCATTCTTTCTTTTACACATACTGACAGTTGTAGTTGTCATGGCTGCCATCAGTCTTTAATGATGAAGGGAGATATAGGATGTCAGTAACTGGTTTCACAAACCCAGTCAAAAAGTGGCTGCATTATTTTGCTGAATATATGGTCAACATCACCAGCGATTTGCAAAATCACAGCAGACAGGGCATTTTGAATGAATGACTGACTATACACGAATGGCCAACGATATGTGATCATTGATATGTGATCATTGAATGATATGTGTATTTGGTTACAGTACCTTTTTTTTTAACTAGTATAAATACATCAATGTGCAAGTAGCAGAAAAATGTACTACAACTTTTCAAATCTGACCTGTCTAATTAGACTCCTTAGTCTGTACATGTGATTTCTTAATTTTTGATTTTAAATAAATTTGGAAAAATATCTCAAAAGCTTTTTCACGTTGTCATTATGGGGTATTGTGTGTAGAATTTTGAGGGAAAAATTAATTTATTCCATTTTGGAATAAGGCTGTAACATAACAAAGTGTGGAAAAAGTGAAGCGCTGTGAATACTTTCCTGGGTGCACTGAATCTAGAAATTTTAGCGCTTGGGAAAAAAAATAACAAAATGGTACCTTGAATAAGTAGCTGGTTTAACCTTAAAAGTGAACTCACTGTCATCCCACAATGGCTTTGCACCCTGGTGCTGCTACTCTGAAGTGGGTGGCACCAGGTTGAATGTTTTAATTTATTTAAGCAGCTGGGACATAGATAAGGTCTATGCTGCTGCTTACAGAACAGTCGTTGGCCCTGATTCAGAGATTGAAAATAAGAATTTAAAGTTACACCTGGGCTAAACCATGTTGATTTCAGGGAAGTCAAATTTCATTTGTTGCAACAGTATTATAGTTAAAAGGTGATGTTTCCCAGCTCAAGTCTAATTAGCAGTTTAAAAGTGAAGCTGATCAGGTATCTGTGTGCAATAAGTAAAAGCAAAGCATTCTCCCTGCATGCATAGAATAAAATTAACTTGACTCCCCCTGAAATCAACATGGTTTTGCCCAGGTGTAACTTGAAGTTCTTATTTTCAGCCTCTGAATCAGGCCATATGTCTGTAAGGTATGTGTCCCTAAGATATATGGTCGATATTGTGTTGCAGTGTTTAGGATGAAATGGGAGTTGTATAGTGGAGACTACAATACTGCCTGTATTGTATAGCAGCGGCTATGATTTGCTTTCTTTTATTGTGTTTACAAGATTGTGTTTTATGATGCTTACATGGATACTATACTCTAGTAACTGTAATGACAAATCGTTAAACAGGTAGGCGCAAATTTAAAGTTTGCAGGGAGGCGCCGAACACTCTAGCACCGGCCTTGCCAACAACAAATTGTAAGTGAGCTGTGAGGGACTTTAATCAAGATGGATGACTAAAGTCACAAATTCATATACTGAGGATCTGTGACCCACAACAGAGCGATAAGTGTGATATAAACTGATCACACAATCATATCAAGCTGTGGGGAAGGGGGGGGGTTAGGGTAAGGCTTAGGGAGAGGGTTGGGGATAGAATAGTTACTTACCTTTCATAGCACCGTGTTCGGTGCTCCAGGGATTGATTGCTATGATTCTTTGAGGCATAAGCAATTGTTTGCCAAGCCAAACTCGGAACTGGCTGATAGCGAATAGCTATATCTAAATAGAACCTTTCGCAACGGGGACCCACACCCCAGTAAATGAGAGACAGCAGAGAGGAAAATAGAAAATGTGTTAAAGTTAAAGTTTAATTTACATGAATCATTTGGTTTCCAGATCTTTATTATGTGGTATAAAGACTATAACAGGGCTTTATTTACAGCATAAGGAATTTCATTAATTATCCTTAATTCTGTTAAAATTTTCCTCCATAATACATTATATTACAAAGTAAAGTTAATATGGGCACAAGTATTATAAATGCCCACTAACAATAAACTATATAAACTATATAGCACAGCTGCTCCCAATAGGACAACCGCATAAATAGATGGAGTTCAGCTTTGTATATAGAAAGTGGCTTAGGGAAATCCTGGCAGTGTCCTGCTTGATGAAATGGATAACAATGGATAAGATCCCAAAGAAATGGCAGCTTTTTTACTTATACAATATTTCAAAATAAAGATGGTAATACCTGAACCATAGTTAGGTATTAGGCTTTGTGCACCAACTCTGTTCAGCTGGTCATATTTCTTGGGGATCTTATCCATTTAGTTGAGCAGGACACTTCCAGGATTTCCCTAATCCACTTTCTATAAATAAAGCTGAACTCCATCTATTACACCGTTTATCTTGTCTTGGAGTGACATGAATTTGCTGTGTATGCTACCTTTGCTATAAATACTGGATACAGCTACCGACACTGTAATTATCCTTGGTTACAACCACCATTGATGTAGAATAACTCATTATGTGACTTACAAATAGGTATTCTTACAATATTACAATAATACAATAAGTATTCTGGAAATTGAATTATCAGCTGAACTATTTCATGTTTATGGTGAGACATCTTTATATGGACTGTTAATTTACCATCCTGCATGACTAGAATCAGTTGTCTTTAATTGTAATAAAGATTTCTCTATAAAATCTATAGTGCTCCTATGTTTGCTTAATAATACATTATGTGACATAGAGCCCTATTATGCAGTGAATATAGAGGCCTTTTATGAGGGACAATTAGATTTCAATTTAGTTAAAATAAAGAGCTCTATTATGAGATATATGTACTAAATGTCCCAATATAAACTCTTTGGTTGTCCTTAAATGTGCTTAAAATAGTCCTCCGTTTATTGGGAGGTGTGTGTTTGAGTTGGGGGGGAGCAATTTATGTGGTACCTAGGGACATTCTGGCACCTAAATGTGAACCATTTAAACAATAACAATTTTAAAAACTTTAAGGGAGACATCACTATTCTAAGTAACATTAGCTATATTAACAGTGGTGGGGAAAATGTTTTTAAAAAACCTCCATAATTTTTCAGTGGGGTTGCTTAATGAGATAGAAAAATAATCAATCCAGTTTAAAATGCTCTTGTTTACATTACTTTTATGCTCACCAAGTCAATTCGGCTGCAAAGGATCACTGAGAATTACTTTCCTTAAAATTAAATGAGGAGACCTAAACCATAAATTGTAAAGCAACACAAATAAGAGAAGTACTAGAATCCATTAACTTGGGAAACAATCACTAAAACATGTACTTTAAGTTATTTTCACCATGATTTACTATGCTCTAAACTATTAGGTAAAACTGTTTGTACATTACCACACTCACAAATATACATTTTAAGTAACATGAAGCTTTGTTAAGTGCTGTATGATCACAATTGACCTGATTCATAGATTGAAAATAAGAGAGGAAAGTTACTCCTGGGTAAAGCCATGTTGATTTCAGAGGGAGTCAAGTTAATTGTATTCTCTGCATGCAGGGATATATCTTTGAATTGCTTATTGCACACAGATACTGACCAGCTTTACTATCATACTGTTATTTAGACTTGGGCTGGGAAATATCACCTCTCAACACTAGCTTTGGCCAAGAGTAACTTTCCTCTCTTATTTTCAAACTCTGAATCAGGTCCAATATCCTTCCCTGTGAATTCAGCATTGTGTGATTATTACTCACCAGATTGGAAGGTGATCTCACTAAACATCATCCAAGAGTCTGCAAAATAGTATTGGCACTTGATTGCCCTGGCCATGCGATTACGCAGTTGAACAGTGACATAGCGTGCGCTGGGGTTGGTATCATCCATTATTAGGACAGAAAAAACAGAATTAGCTTCCCATTCATTAGCATCAGATCTGAAGAAGCATTGAACCTCCTTGAAGATTTTCACACTTTTTGAGAACATGTTGTTGCAATGTACCTGCAATGTATAGTATGTTTCAGACTTTTAAACTTAAATCATAAAAGATTCCTGCAATTAAACTTACAGTTATAGGTTTTGTATGTTAGATTGTGATTTAATAGATAACTGACCAAGCATCCATGGTGGAATGCACATCAAGCCTTTAGCTTACTTTAGTTATTTAACATATTATAACTTGTTGACTCATGGAACAGAGGTGAATTTGTAACCATAGACTGGATTCACACAACCGGACGTATAATATATATGTCCGTAATTTACAGTTTTTTGCTACTGCGCATGCGTAGTAAATTTTTTACGTAATCTACGTATCTTTTCCTTGCATAGATTGCGTATATGCGGTCTTAAAGACCACATATACGTAGATCACATAAATTTACTACGAATGCAAAAAACGGACATATATGCTATACATCTTGTAGTGTGAATCCGGTCCTATATGTATAACATAAAGGAAAAGCAACTACTGTGAAGTAGAGAATGCATAAATATTTTGAAAATAGTACTTCTCTGATTAAGATGCCCAAGAGTATTTTTATGTTTGAAACACAATACTGAGGGAGTTCATAAAGAAAAAATAATGTACTGTATACATATAGGGGCGGATTGGTAATAGGCCTTACCAGGAAGTTTTTATCTGACAGCTGATTAGCTACTGCATCCTGATCATTGACATAATTCAGGTACTGTACTGCGGAGTTCTCTCAGTAACACACTTCACCTGAGAGGCCTCCACAGTACAGACAGGAGCTTACAGCTACCAGGGGACGGTCCCAGTCATTGCAAAAGAGGAAAATCAGGAATAGCTGATGTCATTGTGCTACTCCCTCATTGGCTTTTGCTGCTTTGTGCGTAACATCTGGATTCTTTTTTTTCCCCTTACTGTTTTTCAAGCTTTAATGTATATTTTACCTAATGATGGTGCTTGAAATTTTAGACATAATGCCATAAAGGATTGGGTTTTATTGCAAAACAAAGCCATCTTAGCAAGCTGAATCTATTTGTTTGGCCAATGTTGGTGGAATCTCTCCAGATAATAAATGATTATTATAGTTTATTATTGAATCTGGAGGTTTATATGCAATTCTGTGATCTCTCTGATAGGCTGCAATAAATTAAATATTAAAAGCAAGTGTAGAGGTTTAAGCTTAGTAGGATTTTGTTGATCATATAAGTTCAATATCATCATTCAGAATGATCTGAATAAAGTGATTGTGCATTTTTTTTTTATTTTTTTATTAATTGCTACAGTCCCTAGGAAGGGTTCTCACTGGGGCATGGAGTCTAAACCTGGGTCAGGTATTTACTAGAGCCCCTGATGGTTTGGATAAGCTTAGCTGCTGGCTCCTGATAGGTCACAGCCCCCAGCAATAGCCTCCAAGGAAAGCCTGTAGCGTAGGTATCTGAACAGGAACCGATATATAGCCTGGAACCCTTGTACACCACACAGGTAGCAGGAACCCTTCCACACAGAAGGCAGGCAGAAGCCTAGGCACACAGATATGCAGGCTGGAACCCTTGCACACAGATAGCAGACTGGAACCCACACATTAGATGGTAGAAATAATCAGTAGTAGGAACCAGGGAAATGAAGGTAACCACAGATGTGGAACAGATAACAGACAAGGGCCTCCAAGAGACACCTGACCAACTGGTAGATGACACACACACAGAAGGACAACAGTAGAATTGGAGATGGAATGCAGCACACCGCTAACAGGAGAGCGGAGTTCGATGGGCTGACTCACGCTCACATACACACTGACAGATGGAATACAGTGAAGATGATAAACACCACAGGTAGAGACACAAGGAGAGATGATAAGCACCAAGTGTACACTACAACAGAGGGAGCCCTGGAGCCGGGCTCCACGTGCTGTGAGATAGTAAACACAGCGAAACACACACACACAGAGGAGCAGATTGAATTATTCTGAATGGCAGCTACAGACAGTGTGAGATGGTAAACACACTAACCACTCAGCAGAGGGAAATAAGCTGAACCGGCCCGAGACCGCAGCTGCCAGCGTAAGTAGCAAGTACTCACACCACATGCTACACACAGATAAGGGGGAAGACAACACAGACAGAGAAGGCAAGGGTATAACCAGGAATAACACAGGAACAATGAGCACAACACGATCCATGGCAGAAGCACAAGTAGAACGCAATCAGAACAGCAGGCAAACACAGAAACCAGATACTATAGCCGACAATGAGGCTTCCCAGGCTCAGGCTATTTAAAGTCTACTCCTCCAATCAGCTGCAGAGATCAGGCACACCTTAATTAATTATCCAGCAGCTGACGGAAACCAGGCACATAGAACCCAGACAAAGGAACTTCACACGCTGCTTTGTTTACCTCTGCAGCGTGTAACATTAATAAAATGTATTTAATGTTGCTTCCGACTTTTACATTCTTGCCTTTATTTATTTAATTTATTTATTTTAAATACATAATGCATACAATGTAAATTACATAGTGCAGCTGCAGTGAACTAGAACTATATATCGTATAAAGTCATAAAAGTATACTCCTGAATCACTCTACTTCTACATAAAGATTTATAGCAGATATATTTTATTTTCAATGAAAAAAAGATAAATACATTTATATAATTTATGCAACACACCTTCATTGTTGTAAAATTTCTTATTCTGTCAAATTCAAACATGAATTCCACATATCCACTTGGGAAACTTTCATTGCTCCACCCTACATAATCGTATCCAGGCCACATATGGTATTCATGGGTAAGAGTGAAGTCATCAAGTCCTGAAACACCATCAGTCAACTGACCAAGTCCCTCAGTCATGCTGACAGACAAAGAAAACTATAAATGAATTTAGAGGCAATAATGTAATTGTCTACACTTAACATTAAGTGCAATTTTACAGCTTGTACTTCAAAATGAGAAAGCACAAGTCATAAATATGTCTAATTAATAATAAGCAAATGATTAACTTTCCAACAATAAATTTATTATTTAATAATGCAACAGAGCATAACATTTTATATAAGTACATATATATATAGTTTTCTTAAAAAAAACCCATAATAATAATATTGGATAAATATGTAAATAAAATTTAGCATTAGATATTTTCTTTTCTAGTCACTTTAATCTTTCAGAGTAGTGAATTTAGCCTGGTACAATAGACACACGTGCAACTAAACATTATTTTGTATGCCGAAATTTAAAAAATCGTTTGTTCAGCAAAGTCTTTTCCCTTGTTGCTTAATTTGTAAAATAAATTTAGTTACTTTCTCAGTATATGCACAACTTTCAAATTTGTTTATATATTTGTTTATATTGTTTGATATTGATTCATATAGTTTTTCTGATCTTTTTCTATATGTGTCCTGTAGTATTGGTAGAATTACATATCATTTACTAAATGAGATTAGCCAACAACAACAAAAATAGTTAAACATGTCCCATCCCAATCTAAGAATGATGAGGCTACATATTTGGCAAATGATGCTGAAAGGCATGATGATTTATTGATACCCGTATCAATTCTAATTAAACAAGTCAGAACCCAATGAAAAAAGTATTTTTTCACAGTTGTATACAATCTGGTTTAATTTCCTGAGGCGTTCATTCCTAAGATATTTCCCACTTTTGAATTAATTAATAATTAACCTATAAAGAAAAAGGAAATGGTCTTATGAAATGTTCTCAGGATTTCATCGCAGTCCTAGTGCAATAAGATAAATTAATGCTTGAGGAATATGATAAATGACTAAAGTTATTTGATGACAATGCAGACTTCCAGAAACAATATGCAAAATATAAAAAAGAAATAGATGAGAGAGCAAAGGAAATTAAACAAAGTAATAAACTACATTTATGTGAGATTATAAAGACTTTGCTGAATGTAACGTTTTTAGATAAAAACTGTGTGTCAATCATTTTGTGAATATAATAATCTGATAGTGATAATGGACCTGATTCAGACTTAAAAAGGAGCTTAAAATAAGAGAGGAAGGTTACACCTGGGCAAAACCATGCTGATTTCAGGGGGAGTCAAGTTAATCGTATTCTTTGCATACAGAGATATATATTTGAATTGATTGCTGCACACAGATACTGCAGGGTTGCCGACTCTCCTGGAATATCCAGGAGACTCCTGAAATTTGGGCAGTTCTCCTGGTATCCCGGGAGAGCCAGCAAATCTCCTGCAAGTCCCGACCCCCTTCTAAACTCTATTGTAATTCCTAGAGTTACTAGGGATGGGTGTCCTGCCTACCCCCTTGATCACTAGAGATCACAAAAGTGATTGATAGGGGGTGGGGCTTTTTTGCATAAATCACATAATTAAGCCCCGCTCCTTGCAGGAGGGAAGCCTTAAAAAGTCGGCAACCCTGATATACTGATCAGCTTTACTTTAACACTGTTATTTAGACTTGGGCTAGGAAACATCACCTCCCAACTCTAATATTGTTTGCAACAGATGAAATAAGACAAGACCCCCATGCAATCTACATGGTTTAGCCAAGAAGTAACTTTCCTCCTCTCATTTTCAAGCTCCTTCTTAAGTCTGAATCAGGCCCAAAAACACTAAAACTTTTTATAGCAATCCTTGATACACTCATGTATTAGGAAAATGGTACTGTACAAAAACTTTACAAAAAATATATGGAAAGGGAGAAGGAATGTAGATAGAATAGAGGAAGGAAATGAGAGGAAAGAACAGGGACATCCAAGACCTCAATGAAGGGGGAAGAATTAGATGGCAAGTTATGGATAGTTAACTTGTTAATAAGGTAACATTCATTAGACCACATCTCTGTAGTTAGCAGAGCAGTGGTGCACCCAAGAAGGGTTTCTGGTTGCCCAGAAACCCCCCAGATTGAAAAATTTTAAAAATACTGAAAAATGTACAAAAAAAGTTGAAAATTCAAAAGGGGGAGTGGCTTAGCAGCCATATGAAGTAGACTGACTTGGAGGAAGATGGTCCTGGCCTGTGCTGCAATAGGAAAGCAGGTAAGAATGGTTAATGGGTCACTACAAATACAACAGTGCTTATGCACTGACACAGGCTCTGTACATTGTGTAATGTGCTCTACTAATGCATTGTATACTGTTATTACTATTAGATCTGTACCTTCAATATAAAACAAAATAAATATTTTACTGTGTGAAATAAGTAACTTATAAATCACCTATAAATTTTTTTTTTATCAGAACAGGACTTGTTACAGCCAATAAACAATACATTTCCTTAATGTAGAATTTTTTTTATTATTTTCAAATCTACATTATAAACCTCCTGCTTTTACGGAGAACGTTAAGGGATGTCTTACATGTCCTGGCAGTCAGATAGTACGACCATATTATCACTATTGTCATTTTACATATGTTTTATTTTTAACAGTGCATCATATTAAGTTGCGCTTTACAATTTTAAACACATCAACCTCTGCCGCATTACAGTCTAATTCCCTAACAAACACACACACACACACATACACATACAGGCTAGGGGTAATTTTTGCCTCGTGCAGCATGACAGTGGGGGCGGGTAAGGAGAAGAGCTTGGGCAGAACGCAGCGGAGCTTATTTGTCCCGTTTTCGGGGTCCAAAACGTTTGCAGCTATGCTAATATACCCCACATGTATTACACGCATTGGAAACCTCCTTTTCAAAATCCTACATTTGCCACTGCAAAGGATTGTCATTTTCACCCAAATCTGTCATGGATAGGTTTGAGTGTGAAAAGGACCTTCATTATTTTATGATGAAATAACAGCTGTATGAACATTTTAACAATAGTGGACCGTATTCACAGACCCGTTGTGAGTTAGGCGCGTACAGACACACACCTAACTCACCTGTCCCACCCCTATTCCACCCCCCTTTTAGGTATATTATGGCACTTATGAGTGCCAGAGGGCTACCTTAACAATCCATTCAATGTCTGCATGGACATTGCCTTTCCCTGCCTACCCTGGCTAATCTAAATCCCTCCCACTAATCTAATCCCTCCTGCTACCTCTTTCTACTTAAAATACTCTGTGCAGTCTTTAAAGACCGCACTGAGGCAAGCTACGTACTGAACTGGTACGTAGATTGCGTAAAGGACCTATTACGCATGTGTAGTAGGACCTTTACTAAAAATACGATCCTAAGAAGCAACTGCTTCTTAGGTGTAAATTCGGTCCAGAGTTCTTGGGGAGATTATACTTTCTGTTGGAAGAAAGCCCTAAAGTAGTGAATTTCTATATGTTACCGATGATCCGCAAAAATGAAAAGTCCCTTCCAGAAAAACCAATAGTCTTTGGGATAGATAGCTGTTATTAGGGGGGGGAAGAGGGAAGCATGTATGGGGAGACCACTGGAATAAACCTACGTGTCTTAATGTAAA
>WWET01001452.1:266998-277128 GCA_011038615.1 Limnodynastes dumerilii
AAAAAAAAATGATATTTTAATATAAAAAATAAATAAATACATTTAAAATATTGATAGTTGTAAAAAAATATAAGAAACAAATCTAAACGTATCTGTCTGTAAGACACGTCCAATTCAGAAAATTTCAGATTCTCGATATGAAGGCACTGTGCATGTGCAGTGTTTTTCATACCGCAAATTTAAATTTTCAAAGTCCCGTAATGGAGTCTCTGTGGGTGCATCATTTATACTTTGTATGAATTAAATGTCCTGCGATGAGCTCAGAGATCATCGTAGGTCGTAAATTTAATGAACGATGCTGCCAGGCTCGCTGCGAGGAGAAGCGAGTCTGGATCAGCATTGTTCATTAAAAAACATTGAGGTAAGTAAATAGACCCTACAAATACTGGTAGAGTTTCAACTCAAAAAATCCACACCTATTGGGGCCAGGGCCCCAAAAGTGCAAAAGGGTCAGGGATGGATTTGGATGACATTGTACTCAGGGGTGTTTTAAGAAGGGAGGGGGCCCTTGTGCAAGGTACTTCCCTTACCTGAGACAGGACTGTCCCGATTTGCGTGGCAAAAGGGGGCAGGGCTTACAGCATCATTAAGCCCTGCCCCTTTTCGCCCCGCGAATCGGGACAGTCCCACTGCAGGGGAAGGGTGACTAATTTGATCCAGAAGATCTTAGAGGGAAGAAATAGATGCTGAATGGCCCCACTTCCCCTGCCAACCCAGGGTGCAGGATGCATGCCACAGGGCTCCTTGTTCTGAGGGGCCCGTGTGCACTGCACACCCTGCACCCATGAGCATGGTCCCGATTCATAGGCTGCAAATAGAGATGGGGCTTATGGAAAACAGGGTATGGTTTGAACAAATAAGGTCAGTTGTGGGTGGACTTTTGGAGCAATGGGGGTCAAGCTTAATTTGTCCCAGGATTTCAAATGATGGGGCAATTTTTTTTAGAGCCATAAATTACATTATTACGTTAGCTGTGCAGTATGGTATTAACAACTTGAAAATTTAAACGTGTGCAATGCCAGGTACTTTTGCTAGTTTAATATATAATGATGAAGGGAGTCCATTGGAATAATTAGCTTTACTTTAAAGATAAAAGCTATATGGTTAATATGCCATTTAGAAAGGTAATTGTCTCAGAGTAGTGTTTCTACTTTTGGACATCTGACCAGATGTGTGACAACTTCCTGTACAGACCTCCGCCCATAAGGAGAACAACAATAGCTTGTATTATGGCCTTTGGCTCACTCTCTCTCTCTCTCTGGCTCTGTGTGTGTGTGTGAAGATAGGTGGACCAGCATGGATAAGTATATGTTGGCAGGACATTGGCAGTGTTGTGTTGCTGGATCATGGCAGCTAGGAAGTTATCAACCATGTATCTATGTTATGTTATGTTGTGTTGTCTGTAAGTGGATGAATGAGGTTAGTGTTTCAATTTCTGTGAATGTAACAATATGTGATACAGCAATAGCTTGGTAAAGTTTAATCTAATGGTTATCTTTGGCTCTTTGATATCTGAACCAATTGATTGTAAGGTTAGTACGATGTTTTCATTGGGTTTGTACTATCCGGGCCTAAAGATTGTAAATTGTTTGGATTGCACTCTGCTCTTGAATTGGATTGTAGATGTTATGTGATAATATGCCAAGTTGTAAATAGAATATGTGGTGTGATTTGTTTGAGTTAGAAGCAGCAGCTATGTAATGGTATGTATGATAACACAAAGAAATTGAAATGTGTTGTAAATGCAGTGAAGATGAAGTTGAGGAATTGTGCATTTGTGGAGTGGGCTAAGTAAATTTGATATAGTTTGTAGTGGATGTTATGTCAGAGAATGGGATTTGTTATCTGTGTCAAAGTTGGCTTACAAAATGACTGACTCCATGTGCTAGTATAATGGTTTTGTTTTGTAATTGTTACAAAGGCTTGCTTAAAGTCTTGTTGATTAGATTGCATTACAAGATGGCCAAAGTTACAGTCTGTTATTCTTGTATTTTGTGTTCTGTGTACTTTATTATGTGTATATGCATGTGCATATAGTTTAGGAAAAATTGCATTTTGTTATAGTGTAAGCAACAGCTTTCTCCATCATGAATAAATTTCCTGTATAATCCTTTTCCCAACCCACATATACACACCCACACTAACACCTTTCTTGTAATGGAGTTTTAAGAACACCCCTGCACCCTATACAATCACAAACATGCTTACATTGTGTTGCAGTTTGGAAAACATTCTGAGACATGTTACGTTACCCGGGTTGACCACACACCAGAGCACAGAGTCTAACTGGGGCCTGGTCATTGCTAGAGACTTTGATTGTGTGGATAGGCTGGGCTGAAGGACACCCAGCAGGTCTCAGCCCCCAGTGGCGGCTCCCGGAGTAGCGAGGAGGGTTTGGGAGTCAGACATCATGGCAGGACTGGACATAACACAAACAGACAGGACTGAAACAGCCCACACAGAGACCAACATGGACTAACACCAATACCGAACAGGACAGGATAACAGAAACAGGATGGAGGAGCAGACTGGAACTGGACACGACAAGACATGACCAACAGCAGGAACCCAGATAAGGATCATGTCCAGAACACAGACAACAGATTCCAAGAGTGGACTGGGGCAGGTACTGGGAGAATAGGGCGGATAGGCTATAGGAAGGGAGGGTTAGGGGTAGGCTGTAGGAAGGGAGGGTTAGGGGTAGGCTTTAGGAAGGGAGTGTTAGGGCCATGAAAGGAGGGGGGTGAGTACACAAGCAAGTAAAGGCAGAGTTAATAAGATCGAAGTACTACACACAGGAAACCATGGAGCAAGGAGATAAGTGCAGACCCTCCAACATGACCCATTCTATTAGGTACAATTTAATCCGATCCTGCAACTGTCACTCACCTGGCTTAAATGATCTAACTCAGTGTTCCCCAACCTCAGTCCTCAGAGACCACTAACAGTGCATGTTTAACAGGTCTCACTGCTGGAGCACAGGTGTGTTCATTACTAACTGTCACATTTGAAAAGCTCCACAGGTGCTGCTCATTATATCACTTGTGATTCTCTAAGGAAACCTATTCCAGTTGCTTAGCAACAACCAGGGGAACAGAAAGCCAGCTAGCTAGCAGTGAGAGCAGGGCCGGTGCTAGCATGTCTGGCGCCCCCCTGCAAAAAATAAATTTGCACCCTTCTCCTTTTGCCTTCATAACTCAGAATAACATTGCTGTGCCCCTTAATAACCACCTTGATGTGCCCCCTCATGCTCATACTACTTTGCCCCCATTCTTGCGGACACTGCTTGTGCCTATCATGTGTCTCTAGCCCCCCCCCCTAGTATTCCCATAATGTGACACAATCATGTTTTTTATAACTTACTTGAGTCTTCCTGTATGAGAGCCTGAGGCAGTTACACAGAGCAGCAGAATCTCCTGCATGAGTTGCCTGCCAGTCTCCATAGCGCCGCATCCGACGCCTATGGCAGCGTGGTATTGCAGGCGGAGGGGAGCGCTTCTGTGGCTTGGCGCCCCCCTTCCATGCTTACCCCGCTTACCGGGTTCCTCTGGCCCTGAGTGAGGGCTATATTCTGACTGCTCAAGCAGCCGGGAGTGAAAGAGTTTGTTCTGCTGCGATTATTACAGCAGCACGTAACAAGACAATAGGTCACTGGACATATGCTATTAGCATACAAATTCCTCCAGGGTAACATTTAAGAATAAGCAGAAATTCAATGATGTATTTTATATATTGTTCCATCTCTTGTTATACTAATTTATATTATGGAAGAATGTGTTACTTTATATCAATGTAAATATAAAATGTTATAAAATGTTATAAAATCCTAATGTTATTCTTTGTGGGCAATCTTTCTTGAGATAAACATACGTTTGGTAAATATCATGATCCCTGGAAATGTATTATTATTATTATTATTATTATCATCATTTATTTATAAGGTGCCACAAGGTGTCCGCAGTGCTGTACAAAATATAACAACAAAATACAGTACAGACATACGGGGTAGGGATGGACAGCATAGTACATAATAAAATACAATATAAATATAAAACTATCACAACAATACAATAAAGTGAAGCAAGCACAGATAGCAAGACAAAATGCAAGGTTTCAAGCTTGGCAGATCAGGGAAGAGGGGATAGAGCGCAGTGAGAGGTTGAGAGGGAGCCACCAGGTGGGGATGGGGTAAAAGGGAAGTAAAGGATGACAAGAGGATACGAGGGGGACAAAAGGAATTTGTAGCAGATAAGGAAATATATTTCATGGGTTAAACAGGAAATTACCTTTGCGAGTATGTTAGAAATATTTGGTCTGATTCAGACCTACACTCATGTGCGTAGCGTATTTACGTCAGCGTACCTAGGATGCACTCCCACAGGCACACCCCTTGGTCGTATTTACTCTTGCCGTCTTAAGCCCAGCAAACCCTACTCTAACTTTTCTGATTGTAAACGCGGGCGGCCGTAAGCTCTTTGTGTAGTTACGATGCTTAGCACGCCCATACTGTACGATTTAAATGCCTCATCCCGTCCTCGGTACGTATTTACGAAAATCGTATGCCAGCCACGCCCCCACGACTGTAGTTACGAAGGTGGTACGCTCAAGGCCCATACATTCAGAATTTCAGATGACTGTCCTTGTCAGCAAAAGCTTTAATTTAGTCTTACAAGTTACTGTAGCATATATTCTAGAAAAGATTAGTAACATTTCTAATACAATTATACATTACTGAGAGAAATTTTCGTTTAAATCATTCTTTTAAAATTTGACTTATATCTTTAGATATTATACTTATCAATTTTTGGAAAAATCAATACAAAGCTATATCAATGCATTCAAAATCTTAAGATAGCAATGAGGTTGCATATATGTATATATAATTTGTCATAAATAACTATGAAGGATTACATTTTCAAACATAAATACTGATATATATACTTTCAATCGTAAGTATGATGTCTCTGGTATGTTTGATTTAGTTACAAATAAATAATGCTACTCACATGACGGGCAGATTTGTCATAGAAACTACAGAGAATTTTCCTGGTAGGCCGGTGGCCTCTGGAGGCCACTCAGCAGCTCCATTTTTATTTGAAGAAACATAGGATGTTGATTGTCATACAGTGATTGCTAAAATGATGTCTGTAGAGAATGGAGATCATTAAGAAGGTGTATGTATTGAGTGGTGGTCACTAAGGGGCTGATTCAGAGAGGCGATTTTTACGCAACTTAGGTGCGTATATTTAGGATCTTAGAAAATTTGCATAACTGCGCATGCGTAGTAATAGTGCAACGCCGTCTACATAGAGGTTAGGAGCGTAAATTCGCTAAGAGTGTACCTTTGAATAGATCGCAAGCACTTAAGATCTTAAGTGCTGCGAAAGTTTAAGATCTGAAGGATTTGCGTGAAAATGGGCGGGGGGAGGCAGGGAGATGAGGGAAAGTGGGCGCGGGCAGACACTTAGGATCGCAAATAAACGCTACTACTTCCCTTAAGATCTCAAATGACAGCGCAGAGTTAGGGTTAGTCAATGGTGGTCTAACTTTAAGATCCGCCACTGTTTGCAAGGGGAGTGACTGTTTATGCAGTGGGCTGTAACCTGGTAAGATCTTACCTTAGGTGCGTATATTTGTGATCTTTTCGCAATCGCATCTCTGAATCAGCCCCTAAGCTTTTGTATGTAATGGGAGGTAGTCACTAGGATGCTATATGCGGGGGGCGGCGCCTGGCACGCATGGAGTAGGCAGCAAAAGTCGGTGGCTCCCAAGTAGATCCTGCTTTCTATCCTGATGGGGATGACGATCGCGGCAAGCTCACTGGTGAAGTCACCCCTAAAAAATGTGTAAGTTATAATTTAAGATGTAACATTTATTCTTCAGGTTTTTGGGAGTGCTGATGTTGAAGGATTCTATTTCTTTTTCTGGTATATAGCAGCTAGGTAGAAAGGGGTAGCTACTGAGGCTCCAAAAGTGGAAATTTGTGAGGCTCAGTAGGGGGTTCTATGTTTGGGATCTGTGTAAGGTATACCTTAGTTGGGGAGAGGTTATACAGGGTGGGTAAATGGAGGGACGGGAATAGGTTGTCTTTGTTAGTTGGGTTTCAAAAATGTAATAATCCAAAATATTGGTACAGTATGGATAAGTCTTGCTGCTTACTGGTTCCTAAACGTGTTAGTTGTGTTAAGGTAAGAAGGATTTACCTGCTTCAATCTATACATTTATTCAATATTTCTCCTGCATACGTATTTGAAGATGTAGCATGTTGCCAATGCACAATAGTAGGATGGGGACACAATCGTTGAGTTTTGTGACATGGAACGTTAGAGGGCTAAATAATAAAGTGAAAAGAGGTCTGGTAATGCGCCAAATAAAGTAGTATAATGCAGACATAGTATGTTTGACTGAGACGCATTTGGAAGGCAGCAAACTCCTTAGTCTAAAAAAACCTTGGGTGGGGCAAATGTTGCACTCATCTCATACTGCATCATCTAGGGGTGTCTTAGTGTTATTACATAAGAGATTAAACTGTGTAATTCATGACAAAAAATTTGACTCTTTGGGTAGATACGTTTGTATAAATGCTCACATTAACATGCAACAATATATTATCATGGCTGTGTATGTTCCCCCACCATATAATGGAGAAGTAATGAAACAATGTGGGGAATTCATGTCCAGAATGCCTGATGCTCCAGTTGTGTGTCTGGGGGTCTTCAACAATATTATGCATACTAAACTGGATCGATGGAGTGGGAGAGCAGTGTTAGCGGTAGCAGGGTCTGATACCATGTTTGCGCAGGTAGTGGCGGGGATGGGGTTGGAGGATGTCTGGCGCGTGCAAAATCCACAGATCAATATTCCTGCTTTTCGACATCTTATAACTCATTCTCGCGAATTGACCTAGTTTTAGTGTCTCCTTCCCTGATGCATGACTATAAAGCACACGGAGTCTCAGACCACTGTTCCCTGCTGTTGATGTTGGATACTAGGTTAAAAATAGGTCAGAGATTCTGGAGGTTTCATCTGTTTTGGCTTAATAGCAGGCTGTGATTTCTTGGTGCAATGGGATGGATACTTTGCAGACAATACTAATACTGAGGCGCCACCTGTAGTATGGGATGCGTTTAAGGCATTTCTACGGAGAACTTTAATTACTAGTGTTAATGTAATTAAGTGCCTATCTAGAGAAAAAGAGGTGGAGCTGGAAACAACGGCGAGGGTCTTGGAAATTCAATATGTCCGATCCAAAAATGAAGAGGATAGAAAGGGGTGGTTGGTTGCTAGAAAAGCGTGGACAGATTACTTGTTGGACAAATCAAAACGTAGGCTTCTCTTTAGCGCACACACTCAATTTATGGAAGCGGATAAGGGAGACAGATTTTTTGCAAGGATGGCTAAAGGGGACACATTTAAGGCTAACATGCCCAGTATTATCAATGCAGCGGGTGAGATGAGGACTCAAATACAAGACATTGCGGATACATTTGTGCAGCATTTTGCAGCAGTGTACAGTAGCCTGGTACATTATTCTTCGCAGCACTTACAGGAATATTTGAGGATGCTATATGCAGTGGCGTATCAAGGGAAAATGGCACCCAGGGCAAATACCCAACATGCGCCTTCCCCCCATTGCGATACCCCGAGTTATTTTATTTGAAAAAAAAAATATATATATATATATACACACACACAGATTTTTAAAAAACAGCTCCGGTCTGTGTGAGAGCAGCTGCGGCGCGGCATGCAACCTCTCAGTGTTAAATCCGGACAGTGCTGGTCACATGACACACTGCGAGAATGAACCACTCTCGTTGTGTGGCCAATAGGTCGGCATTGTCCGGCTGAACACTGAGGGGTCGCTACACAGCTGCTCACACAGACCAGAGATCAGAGTCAGGTAAGCAGACTTTTATTCTTTTCTTTTATACTTGTTTTTGGGACAGACTGTATAGCAGAGAGGAAGTTCCACCCCCTCTTCTCTTCAGGGACAATGACAGCTGCTCCGGTTGTCATTTTCACTGATGAGGAGGAGAGGGAACGGATCCTCTTCTCATCTGTGCACCATTGGGCTCTATCAGCTATGTTCTCTGATGGCGCCTCCAAAACCATCAGTGCCCAAGTTACGCCATTGGCTGTATGTTTCGGGTGGTGGTCACTGGGGTGGCAGTGACCGCCTGCATTGCATAAACGTCACTATAAATCTCTTTATTTGAATGTGAAATACTTGTCAGTAGGTTCTTTTTTCTGTACTAATCCAATTTACTAATTTTTTTGGACCCCACCAATAGTTGATCCCAGCCAGATGTGGCCTTTTGCAGATTTTTTTCCAGGGCCTCTTTAAGTTCCCAATCTGCCCCTGCATAACAATAAATATTTAAACAAAATGTGAGCAAATGTTGACAGAAATTTTTTCTTTATTGAAATAGATTGGGGGAGCAAAGCTTAATTACAGAGCACAGGTGTTGTGGAAAACAAGCCCTGACGAGCCCTGACGAAGCTGAGCAAGACACGTGTTCGCTGAACAATGTTTACCCTGCTTGAAACAAGACTGGAGAATTTTTTTATTGATATTAATATTGTACTGGTTTTTTTTTTTTAATCATGTACTTTTTATTGGCATTTTGAAGTTATAAGCGGTACAAATAAACAAAACATACAAACCAAAAAATAAAAATAAAAAACAAAACTAAAGAAACTTAAACTACAAAATATGTAATGATTGAGTATCACTCCATGGGCAAAGGACCTAGAGAGGCGGATTACGCGCCAAGGAACACTCTTCAAACAAGAAGATGAATACAAAGTGGCAAATCACATTGATTAAAGCTCTCTAAGTATAATACCACTAACGTGACACAGTGCCCAGCATGCCCTCCAGGAACTAATATCATCATATATAGTTAAGCTTTAAATAAATAGCTAATCTTAAACAGAGTGCGTGTCAAAGTTATTATTACCCATAACAGTATGATCTCCAACTGCAATTAAAGAGTGTGCCGTGTCGAGCTGGGGAACAAAAGGAATTATACCTGAGTAGTAGATGGAGTCCATCCAAGGGTCCCACACCTTATGAAACTTGTGCGGTGCCTTACGGGCCGTATAGACATATTTTTCGTGTGCCAAGGTCTCATTCACCAGTGCAATCCAGTCCCTAATTTTGGGAGGATCCTCGGCCAACCACTTACGGGCCACCACCACTTGTGCCAAGGAGAAGAGGGAAAACAGGTATCTCTGTGTGGATTTATCCACAGTGTCTGGCAACGATAGGCCGAACATGCACCCCTTGGGACATAGCGGAAGAGACAGCTCCAGTGTCTCAAAGGAAAGGTTCCAAACATTAAACCAGAAACGCTGTACTCGCGGGCATAGCCATAGTAAGTGCCAAAAGGTCCCAGGATGGACTCCACACCTCACACATCTATCATCAGATCTTCTGCCAAGATGACATAATCTTTGCGGGGTCAGATACACCCTATGCAGAATATAAAAATGTATCTGCTGGAAACGTATTGATGTTGTAGCTTGCCTAGTGGACTCCATGACACTCTCCCACTCCTCCTCCTCCAGCACTCCAATATCACCCTCCCATTTTACTCTACTCTCAGGCAGAGCCCCCGCTTGGGCAGATCTCAGAGTGGAGTAAATAAATGAAATAGCACCCTTGGCAGGCAAGTCACGTACTACCACCCTGACAGGCGACGAGGCAATAGTAGGTGTGCCGGACTGAAACTGCGAGGCGAGCCCGTGTCGGACCTGTAAATATCGGAAAAACATGTGTCTGGGAACCTGGTACTCCTCCTGTAATTGAACAAAGGATTTAAGGTGCCCCCCACTATATAAACTACCCAGCTGACTTATTCCAAAGGTACACCATGTAATTCCTCCCTCCAGGGGGAGCAGCTGGTCCAGTTTCCGATTGTACCACAGTGGAGTATCCTGATCCCACCCCTCCCCACCCAAAACATTGTGAGCCTGTTTCCAAATTAATCTGGCCTGTCTCAACAGATGTGCCTCTTTTCCCTTCCTGGTGCACGCAAGGAACAGTGACCAACCCCGACCACCCCACATTTTTAGGAAATATGCTGAAGTAGCATTAATATTTCCCCCTACCCAATCAACTAACTGGG
>WWET01001452.1:355571-372906 GCA_011038615.1 Limnodynastes dumerilii
ATATATATTAAAGTCTATAAAGATATCTACATACATAGATATCTATATAGAAGTGCACAAAAAATTGGCTACCATAATAGATGGGAAAAAGCGCCCCGCAAGCTTTTACCAATCTAAAGTGGTGCGCAATTGAACTTGGCCCCTAGTATTTAATATAGGATGAAGGACCGTATTCAGAGAACCGTTTTTGCGGGAAGTTCCATGCGTATTTTTACAATCTGATGAACTGCGCATGCTTAGTAATTAAATTTTCGCTATCTACGTTGATTTTATGCACGGAAGTCCGCTAGGCACAGGCTTGTGAATCGCACGTGAGACAATACTTATAGAGGGGTGTGGTTGTAATCCCTCCGGAGACAGATATGTGAAAGTGGGTGGGGAGGTGGCATTTAAATTACTGTTTGAGGGCGCGGTTAGATAGATACGCATGTAAGGAAGTATTAGATGTATGGAAATGCCCACATAAAGATAAGGGTGGTCGAGGCACTCGTAAGTCAAGGACAACCCATCTGTGTGAGGGGAGTGTCATGGGTGTTGCCTTGCAATCATACCTTGTTATTACTCAGTTTCTATCCTTGTGTTATTAGAGGATAGATTAGTGCTTTCTCTTTATATTATATAATTTGAGTGTTTTATTGTGTGTTTCAGGGGCGGTGCTAGGGTGTTTGGCGCCCCCCTGTGAACTTAAAATTTGCGCCCTTCTGTTTATAATTTAACACCTGTAACCATCCTAGATTATAGTAAGTGCCATAAAAAACAATCTCTTTAACAACAATTAAAGAAAGTAAATCATAGGGACCACTATAAAATACAGACAGTTTTCTAGTCTGCGCTATACAATTCTTAGCTTAAAAACATCCAAACAATAGCGACAATATATTTTATCATTCATCACCCCAGCTCCCAGTATCCCCCATAATGTCTCTCCAGCCCACAATATCCCCATCGTCTCTTCAGCCCCCAAGTATCCCCCATCTTGTTTCCAGCCCGCAGTGACCCCCATCATGTCTCTTCAGCCCCCAGTATCCTTCAGTCTTCTGCGGCGGGCCTTGAAGTGAATGACGCTGATGTGACCTTAGGTCACGCCAGCGTCATTCATTCAGTCACAGGAGGAGGGCTGGAGAGAATGAGTGCCGCTGTTTAACATTGGAAGGCGCTCTCTCCAGAATGGGGAGAGCACCTTGCAATGTTTAACAGCTGCGTTTAAACACTGATGGTGGGGAGTGGGGGTGTGAGCGCCTGTGTAGCATGGCACCCACCTGCACCGCTTACCCCGCTTACCGCATCGCGCCGGCCCTGGTGTGTTTATAGTCTGGTAACAGATATATTTGTTTGTGTCATGCTCTTATATTTTTATATTGATGATAATAAAGGACAGTCAGCTACAGTCTATTGCATAAGTAATGGTACTGCTCATGCACAGTACCATTTTTGTGCTACACTACCCCATGTGAATTTTTGGAACTGAGCTTAGCACTGAATTTATTTATTGTTTTAAGTATGCAAAATATTCAGGCAACTATTTTAATATAGCAATACCTTTCTAAACAGTTCCTTATTATTGTGTATTTCATTTGATGTGTGTGTACAATATATATATATATATATATATATATATTCCATAGACAAAAAACCTTGCGGTTTAACATGTCTGATTAAGGTTTCTTGTACTGACACAAAACATAGAAACCTTTAAAACTTTACCGTTCAAACACCAAAAAGCAATGAAATGAAGACATTAAGGCTGGAGTCTTAATAGACGTGTTCCTTAAGCAATACAGACATGGTATACCTCACATCCTGTGAATTAGCAGCTCTAACATTTTTAGCAATCTCACTCCATGATAGTGCTGAATCTGAAGCTTACCATAGGATGTGATGGTATACCATGTCTGTATTGCTTACCATAGGATGTGAGGTATACCATGTCTGTACTGCTTACCATAGGATGTGATGTATACCATGTCTGTACTGCTTACCATAGGTTGTGAGGTATACCATGTCTGTATTGCTTACCATAGGATGTGAGGTATACCATGTCTGTATTGCTTAAGGGTGTATAGTACAGTGTCTACAACCTGTACATGTACATATACGGGTGTGGGTCCCCGCTTAGAACGGCCCTATTTCGATAGAGCCGATTCCGATTGCATATGCCTCGATGAGGCATAGCAATCGTTCCAAGGAGCACCGAGATTTCAGTGCTCCGAAAAGTAAAAAAAATTCCCTTAATCCTTTCCCTAATTCTAACCCTAACTCTCCCTTCTCATTAACCTAAACCTAACTCTCCCTTCCTTTCAGCCTGACCTTAACCCTCCCTTCCTTGCAGCCTGACCATAACCCACCATCTCCAGCAGCCTGACCCTAATTGTCCCTTCCCTGCAGCCTGACCCTAACACTCCATCTCCTGCAGTCTGACTCTAACCCTCCTTCCCCTGCAGCCTGACCCTAACCCTCTCCCCTGCAGCCTGACCCTAACCCTCCCTACCCCGCATGGAGGGCTTACTTATCTTTCCCTCGGTCCGGCGATAGCGGCGGCGGCGATATTTCCGAATGAGAATGGGTGAAGTATGCCGATAGGCATACTCACCCATTCTAAAAAAAATTAATAAACTGGAAAGTATTCAAAAAAGGGACATCCTAAAAGGAACTTTCGGATGTCCCTATTTTGCAAATGAGAAGTTCTAAACAGGGACTGCAACCGGTTATATACCTGGAACTTTATTTTTTAACTGAAATCTGTCTTGCCAGTGCCTATGCCTATAAACTGTCTTTTCCAAATCCATAAACTATATGCTGTCTTGCATGTATCCTTTACCTGTATCCTATGTTGCCTATACCTGTTATATCTTACATGGTCTGTGTCCCTGTTTTGCTTATTCTGTCCCTGATCTTGTATGATCCTGACTGTGGTGTTCCTGTGTTGCATCTGTTAAAAGACTGTGTAAAAGTCTGTCCTCACCACTAGAGGCTCCAGTAAACATCAGAGTCTCGGTTAGAGAGTGTGTGCCCTGATGAGCGGTATCCTGGGATTCAGGTATCCAGCGAATCTAATTCTACCTCACCATAAAAATCCCCTTGCAAGAAGAAAAGACCCATTGTCTAAGCAATTCCATTTTTTTTTACTACCAATAACACTTAATGCCAGCTTGGCTACAGTGCTGTTGGAAATTAAATAGATCACCTTTGCACATGAAAAATACATTCAGGCTAGGATAAACAAGCACCTATAAACTTAAAGACCGTGGATGAATTAGCTCTGTCCTATGGGCAAGTAACTCATGAAACAACTGAGCTGCAAATGTTAATTAAGCCAGGACATTGTAAAAATATTGGTTTTCATTTGATTGCTTCACATATATTTCTGATACTTTTGGGAGCTCCTATGCTGTCTACCCATAATCCTTCCATCAGTTGAAATATCTGCACCTTATTTTTCCCTTCCCAGCTCTGAAAACAAAACAGCTGATTTGAAAAAATTGCCAATACAATAAAGACAATGGACTAGATCCAGAATGACAAATGTCTGCATTTCAGTACAGTGCATGCATACATTGAAGCCTTCTCGACAGCAGGGTGGGAAAACCTACCAGGCATACAGCATGTATGTATGGTGGAATCTGGGCTGTATTCAGATTGTATAGAAAGGGCTTGGTTAAACCATTTTCCATGGGGCCAGAGCATAAAAACTATTTGCTGAGCTGGATTTACATGGTTTGCATTCGACTAGGAAATGAGTGAAGACAACCTTCTGGACCAAGTATGGACACTTTGGGCCCGATCCAGAAGTGAGCATACGCCAGCTGGCGTGATGTTTCTCTGCACGATCTTCTCCTGGCTCAGAACTGAAGAGCCCCAGGTATGTTTCATTTAGATCTGAGTCCTTTTTATGCTAGTTTAGGATCCCATTAAACATTTAGTCCAAATATTCTATATCTCCTAACCTATCCCAACCATTACTGATAGAATACTAAAGAAGCTAATTGAAAGTAACTTCAGTTGCTCTTCAGTTATTGCGTTACCAACCCCAATGAAATGACATCTATTTTTGTACTATTCACTACTTCAGTAAGTTTGTGAGAATCTGTTCCCTAGTCAAATATAATTCCCTTAGCACCAGTCATTGCTGAAGAGGAAGAAGTGGAATTATTACTGAAAAGATCCTGAACTCAAGAATCCACAGAAATAGCCTTCAGTATCTGGTACAAGTGAAATATGGCCCAGAGGAAAATTCATGGGAGACAGCGGAATATGTTTATACTGCTAAACTTACTAGAGCATCCCATTCTGAAAGGAGAAGAGTCCTGTCAGGCATTGAAACAAGGACTCTTACATCTGGAGACAATGGGCCATATTCAGAGAACCGCTTTCACTGGGAGTTGCATGCATATTTTTAGGATCGGATCAACTGCACATGCGTAGTAACTTTATTCACATAAGTTACGTTGAATATACGCTCATGTGCTTTAGACACGGGCATGTGAATCGCACTTGGGTACATACATGTGGATGAGTGGCATAGAAATCCGAAATCCGTACTTAAAAATTTACATAAAAGCGGGGGGGGGCATTTAAATAAATGCGTGGAAGCCGGTTAGAAAGAATCGCATGGACGGAGCGCCTATACGCCCATAAGTACACACGTAAAGAACAGAGTAGTCTAGGGCTTCATAAGTCCACGACAGCATGTCCAGGACAGGGGAGTGTCGGGGTTGTTGTTTTGTGTTTCCTTGCTCCGGCCGTGCGTATAATTGCGTACATAAAAAACACGACCCAGCAGCTCTACTACTGACTAAACCATTCTCAGTGCTGCACAACTCCTGGCATTGGGCCATATTCACACCTAAAAGGTTCTGGCTTCTAAGGTGCGTAGATTTACGAAATTACCTACTACGCATGCATGGTAGGTCATTTACGCAATCTACATACCAGTTACATACCATGCTCTATATACCCATTCTTTTTCCTAAAAATTGTTACTTTAGGTGGCAGTCTTCTAACTTGCTTTTTAAATTTACTGCACTAGGATCTATGTCCATGCAATGTATTTGGTGTATGCCACTGATTTAGTATAGTAATGTGAATTTCTTGCATGATATTTAAGTCTGCTCCAGCAACATTGTATGTAATGTGACTAACATTTAGTATTGCTCTGAGAAGACTGGGTTAATAATATATTTAAGGGAGAATTTTGAAACAGTCTTTCTTTGTATGTTTTTTTTCTTCATGAACAAGGAGAGTCTGTATAATGCTCTGTATGATGCTTTCCGAAGGATTAACAGCAACAGCCAGGTAACTCTCCAGGAAAAGGGTTGCTCACAAATATTGAAATATCACATATCTACAAGAAGTATGCAAATCTGCTGAGTGGCACTGCAACCCTTAATACATTAATTTGTTTTAAAATGTAAACCAGTTTTATTACTATTACCACAATTTTACTAAAATAATGATCTGTGTCAGTGTTTATTCTGCCAAGATAAGTTTACAATGAGGTGTATTGAAATAAAACTGTCAGGAGATGAATAAGGGAGTTAAATATTACAGTATTAGTTGAAACAAAATCAAACAATTATATACACAAACATGCTCTTAACAAATTATTCTAATCATGTTGGGATCCTATAAATTTTAATTTGTACAAAAATTTTAATTTATTTTTTAATATTACATTTATTTTCTTAAAGCCGCACTTTAAGACTATTAACACCATTAGTTATTGTTCTGTGTGGTATTTATTTTAATACTTTTGTGCCCTTACCATCAGTTATTGTTGAAGGGGAATAAAAAATAATTGCTGAAAAGGGACCAGATTCAGAGTTTGAAAATAGGAGAGGAAAGTTTCTGCTGGGGTAAACCATGTTGATTTCAGGGGAGTCATATTTCATATGTTGCAAACGATATTAGAGTTGAGAGGTGGTGTTTCCCAGCCCAAGTCTAAATAACAGTGTAAAAGTAAAGCTGGGCATTATCTGTGTGCAATAAGCAATTCAAAGATATATCCCTGCATGCAAAGAATACAATTAACTTGACTCCCCCTGAAATCAACATGGTTTGGCCCAGGAGTAACTTTTCTCTCTTATTTTCAATCTCCTTTTAAAGTCTGAATCAGGTCCTTATTTTCCATCTCTAAATCTGGTCCAAGATCTTGGACTCAAAAATCCTCTGAAATAGACTCCAGTATCTGCTAAAATCAAAAGGACATGGGGCCAAATCCAGACCTAAGTTCAGTTTAAGTACGATCTTATAGCGTATTTACGCGATCATAAGTACTATGCACTCCCCCAGGCACACCCCTCAATCGCATGTAATTTACTTGATTTATGAGTAACAAACCCTACCTTAACTATTCCGTGCGTAAGTACAGTCGTACATAATGTATTGTCGCCCGTAACGGCCTGACCCGGCCCATACTGTATAATTTAAATGCCTCCCTCCGCCTACAAAGCATATTTCGTAAGGATAACCAGCCCCTTTGTACGTATTTACGAGGAAGGTACGTATCATCAGAGTTACGTCGCCTAACATCTGCTGCAAGCATGCGCATTACAAACAAAAACCTGAAGTTACGCAAGCTGCTAGCGTAAATACACTTTCGTAATGAACTCTGGATCTGGCCCATGGTTCTGAAGACATTTTTGGGTGAGAGGGGAAAATTTTAATGAATAAATAAATAAATAAATGTGAATTAACTTAATAAACAGAGATTCGTCTCTTAAGCTGGGTACACAATGAGGGTTATCTGATGATTATGGTGCAGATCACACCATAATCAATAGATGGCTCAATTTACCGATGTGTACAGTACTGTCCCACAATGCTGCAGAATTGTCTGAAACTGCATTGTATCATCTCATTAGTTTTTTGGGGAACTCCTTATTTTTCTGATTGGCGATATCTGGAGAAAACATGGCCCATGATCTTCGCTGCAACAATTCCAATTCATATTTCTTTAAAGGACCACCTTGTGGGTGAGCATATCATCGCAGAAAATATTTATTTGAATAGTTTGTAAAACAATCCACAGGAACTAGGGAACTGCATGTACTGGGGCATCATGACCCATGGTCAGGGCTTTAAATGATTACTGCTGTTTGATTGAGAACTAAAATTGTCAGTGTGTACCCAGCTTTACTGTGACGGCACTTTTGTTGACCCACTAACCACTGAGACTGGTACCTTTAGATAAACCTTTAGATAAGAGAGTAGTTGAGCCTGTTATAATGAGCCTGTGAAGTCTGAACTGAACAGGGTATGCTCTTAGTTTCTCACTACACCATTTTGCTTTGGGGATTGTTCATTGTTATTCACTGCTATATATTTATTTCTGATTTTTTTTATTAAGTCTGTTTACCATATTTCTACAGTATATATTTTAAACGCCCCTAATGATGAGTGGATTTTATTTAAATATATTTAAACACAAAACAAGGAAAATCTTTGTATAAAAGTTTGCCTAGTCCACGTGTAATAAAGAATGTCCAAAAACACCAAGTTGATTTTGTCTAAACAAAAACCAGTTTGCAAAATGTATGTTTGCCATAAAAATTAAAATTTTCCAATAAAAACAGACATTTTTATGATAAACATAATTTATTTATATGACTGTTTATTATTTATTAAAAAATAAATAGATTTTTATATAGCACTGTTAAGTAACACTTTACATTTTAAACAATCAATATAAAACAAGAATGGGTAGTAACAGAGAGATTGGTTGGGTAAAAGCCCTTTTAACAAGCTTACAATGAATTAAATATTGGGATTAGATACTTTAGGGGAAATGCTATACATCACACAATGGTCCAGCCAGGTTAAATAGTAAAAGTGCTCAGTGCTCTAACAGAAATAAGGTTACTTTTAGTATGGAAAGAGAAAGTGTAGAAGTTTGTGTAAATAATGTCATATAAAGGGAAATAGGATAGAAAAGTGTCTGCATATAAGGCAGATGATTGTTAAGATGTTTTTTGAGGATTATGGTACGTTTGTATGAAGTGGTGAGTTTTAAGAGAACTCTTAAAGATTTGGAACCTGATCCAGACTCAAATGCGATTTCTGCATGCACAGAGTTGCTAAAGTCCACAGGCAAGAGGCTAGTGCACTCCCATGACACTCCCCCTTTGCATGCAAGTTTTAGCTACTGTAACTTCCATGTCTATAAGATTACCTTAACTTTTCCACATGCATCACTATCTGTGCGGAGTGCTCAGATGTATAGAAGTGCCTGACCCAGGCCATACTCACCCACACTGCATATATTTGAACGTATGAAGAACTGTAATGCCCTTATGTATGGAACTCAGAACGTACAGAAACCAGTTCTGTACGTTCAGACTTTCAATGCATAACATCTGGCATACGCATGTGACATGCAGTCACAAGTGTCAGCTTGCATAAGTCAGCTGTCGTTATTAGTTCTGTATCTGGTCCGTGGATAGTAGAGAATAAATGGGAAAGGAAGGTTATTCTAGTGAGTGGTTTCAGCCGAGAAGAAGTTCTGAAACCAGAAATTAGAGCATTTATAAAGAGTAGAAGAGAGTTACAACTACTGGAAAGATCTTAGAGAATAAGATAAATCTTTAGACAAGGTAAAAGGTTTTTATATTTAAATTCTGTAACATAGACACTGACAGAGTGGTCCGGGTCTATTAGAGTGTTTTGCAAAAAAAGGGGGTTAATATTATCATTATCATTATCATGATTAGTTTGTGGAAAAACCATGTGCCTTTCAAACCATGTGCCTTTTAAATGTTTGCAACAGAATTTAGATACAGATTAGATGTGGGCTGTTAAGGATAGTTCAAAGTTATTATGAGACTGCTCCCAGGATGTGGAGTTTAACTATGGTCTGATCTTCACTAGAGTCCCTGATGGTGAGGATAGGTTTGTGCCGCAGTTGCCAGCAGGTCACGACCCCTTGAGGGCAGCCCCAGGTGCAATAATGAAGCAGAGCTTATACACAAAAATGATGGAGGGATTAACAGGCAAAGAGTGTTTATTAATGTACAAACAACACATAGGTAATGGAGACTAATAAAAAGGATACAACTTAGAAACATAAACACAAATCTAAACAAGATGCACAGAAGGCTTTAATACTGAAAATATAGATGTCAACAGAATAAACCAATACAATATACAGGGCAGGGCTAACAGATACAAAAAGATAAATGCAAATATACAAGACAGGACTAACAGAGATAACTGAAGACAAAGACAGGAACAAGTAATGTTGCAAATCAAAACACAAAGGAAACTAAATATATGGAATACAGAGAAAAGAAATACAAGCAAACATGAGTATAACCAAATAAAAGGACATGAGGTCCCCTGGGAACATAAGCATGGGGAGGAAGGAAATGTTAGGAACTCTCAAAAGGCAGTTGGTTCACAGAATAACAAGGAGGTAGCAAGCAGGAGATCAGGGAGCATAAATGCAACAGAAACACAGGATAATAATAAAAGTAATTAATGGTGAACAGCCTGCTCAGAGAGGAAGTCTTATATGAGCAGGCTGACCAGGTACTGAATAATTAATAAATAAGGGAGAGTCCAACTGCAATCTCTAGGGTCAGGTCAAGATAAAGTCAATGGGGCAGGTTCATCCATACGACACCCATAGTTACGTTTGATAGGCAGAGGAAGGCATTTAAATCGTAGGGTTATGGGCCGGGTTAGGCAGTTACGTATGTGAATCCATTACGTACGTCAGTACTTACGTTTTGAAAAGTTAAGGTAGGGTTTGAGAAGTGTAAGATGGCCAAAGTACGGATGAGCAAGAGGAGTGCCTAGGGGAGTGCATAGAACATACGCTAGCATAAATACGTTACGCGATGAAACATAACAAGCACTTTGGTCTGGATCTACCACAATGATCTGAAGGCACACAAATGTTCAAGATTGCCTTTAGGGGCAAGGCAGGTTATTACACATCTACATTTAACAAAAGTAAGGATAACATATAGGCATCCAGCTTGACAAGTAGGAATCATTAATGCAACATCAACAGAAATAGAGAGATTGTAGCTCTGTTTTTATAAGTTTTCATTTGGGATAAAATGGCAGAAAGACATTCAGTTACATAGGCCAAGACCATCAGTGTGAGAAGAGGAGTAGATAAGTAAATTGGTATATCATCTGCAAAGAGATTAAACAAAATTCTTAATGATTTTATTAATTGAATTAGGGAAGTGGTATAAATAAATTAAAGCAGTGGACTTAAGACTAAGCCATGTGGTGCTACATTTGATTAAGGAAGAGCAGGGGAGATGGGTCCAGAAAAGTAAATACTGAAAGATGAATTAGATAAGTAGGATGCAATCCAGGCAAGGTCAGTATCCTGAATACCTTAGGTGGTCAAAGAACAGTGCCAAAACAGCAGCAAAATCCAGGCGAATTAGAAACATGTAGTGACCTTTAGATTTAGCAGCGATTGACAACCATAGTCAGTACAGTTAAAGTGGAGTGTGTAAGGAATGAATGTGCATGAGTGCAGACAAGTCTTCTAAGCAGTTTTGAGAGGCATAGAAGCTGAGAAATGGTCTAATAAGTTGAGATCAGTTTTGTTTTTCAGAATTGGAGTGATTAGTGTATTTTTGAATGAAAACAAAAAAATTACCAGCAGAGAGAGAGAAAGAGAGAGATTGAGGTTAAGGTTGGGATAAGCACAGAAGAGAGGCATCAACTGCCTTATAAGGGTACAGAATGAAAAGGACAGGAAGTAGAGTAGAGAGCAGATACCTCTTCATTTTTGGGATACAATGAGAATATGATGCCAGAGTATGAAGGAAAGCGACTGAGCAGCATGTTATTTGATGTCTGATCTAGTCAATATTGTCATTAAAGTACAATGCAAGATTTTGGGCACTAATAGAAGTTGGGTTATTTTTGAACAGGAAACCTCAGTCGAAATGAGAGATTGATAGTAGGTTTGTTTAGCATTGTCAAAAGTCATCAGTAAAATAAGGTTTGAACCATTACCGTTTTGTTTTGTGAGATAGTTTTTTTTTAAGATTTTGTGTTTCCTTGATGTGCCATAGCGGAAGCTAATGTCATTGTGGTACATTAGGAGTAGCTAAAGTGACTGATCAAGGGCAGCTGCCATGGTTTGGTTAAGGTGAGAGAATGAAAATTAGAGACTGGTGCACATATTTATAAAGTTGGTTGAAATTATTGACTTAACACAGCCTGTTCATATGAGATTGGTTGCTAGGGTGTAAATCTAAAGAAACGTTATCAAAATACCCTATTTACAATACAATCATAAACGATAGATTGATTAAAGAGAATAAACCACTAGATAATGGGGCAGATTCAATTGAGCACGATGTGCCTTTGGAACAGAACATCACTCAAATCTACATAATGGATTTTATCTTGCACCTCTATGAGTGCGATGTTCAGCTACTGTAATAAATGGGAATAGGCGCACTTTGCGCCTAATCCTGTCAAAGCACTCAATTGAAACTGTCCCATAGAGTCACTGAATAGAGTCAGGATTTATTATTTAAATTTTATGACTATTCAATGTATGAAATATTGTTGCCAAGGCCATTTTTGAAAATGTAAAGTTGACACATTGTAAGTTTAAGCCTTAATGTGTCTTGGAGCAATGAGCTACCTGTATAATGTTTGCTAAAACTGTTTAAATACTTTTTTATTTAAAAAATATATATACTTTTATTTTTGACAGTTGTTTTTATAAAAATTATGCGATTTTATTATATTAAACTTGGTATATTATTCTTAATTTTAATTAAAAAAATAAATAAAAATATTAAAATTATTGTAAACAGAAATGTTTTCTATAGTGGAAAAGGTCTTAAGGCATTATAAAGATAGAGGAAAGAAGAATAGGCTAGCACAGAACCATACTAAAATGAGCTTAAGAGTGGTAGAGGGCTACCTTATCTTTTTCTGTGCCTATGTTTGCTTCTCCAAGGCACTATTTTTTGTGAATCAATCCTAACTCTAGAGGCATGTCCATAATATACATTAATAGTTTGTGTGCATGCAGGGTCCATTCCATGCCAAAGTGTGAGTAAGTACTAAGTCAGTCATCCATGTCTGTGAATCCGTTCCCATGGTTTCCATGCCCATGTTCTGGGCATGCGCAGTATATCTGCTCATAAAAATACACACAGATCTTCTGCATGTTCTTAGTTGTGAATCAGGGCCCTGGTATTCACTGGAGCCCCTGATGGTGAGGCAATCTGGGCTGCAGATTTCTAGCAAGTCATGACTCCAGTGCCTATCTCATACTGAATAAGTGACACTATACCAGAGTAAACAGGAACAAAGAGCTTAAATCTGTGAGATAACCAAGGGTGATAAGGGAGAAAGTGTGTAGTTAGAATAACATAGAAATGCAGGTGGAAAGGCACAATGAGAAAGCGCAGCCACAGGAAGAAAGAGATTGAACAAGATGGGTGACTAACTGCAACCTACCCATAGGAATTACAACACAGAGAACACCACTGAGCTAGCCAGAAAACAAAGCTAGTAATGACAAGGACAACAACAAGAGCTCACACACTACACACTATTATGGATGAGGTCTGGTAGGGCTACAGAAACAGAATCAGGGAAATACAACAGAAGAACTGGAGGACAAGGGTAACAGTTAGCAATTAAATGAAGCAAGGTGAAAAATAATAGCGTAGAAATTAGTATTGCACTATGCCTTTGCCTAGTTAGCCTATATCAAGGACAGGCTCTGCATATGTGTCTCCTGGTGTTCCTTTATCATTTATACCCTAGTTCAAGTTGATTTAGGAGAGGTATTATTGATAAGTTGACTGCTAACTAGATTTTTTTTTAAAGACACTTTAAAAAGAACACATGGGAGAAAGGAGATTTCATAAATATTAATGTTTTCAGTTATTTTGGATCAGATCTTCACATAGGATTCTTAAACAATCAGATCTCCAAGCAGCACGTGTGTGTGTGGATTCGCCTACCAAAGAAATTACTTTCCATTTCTTACTCTTAGTAAGCCACTCCCTTTTACTGGATAAAGCATAAGGGCTTAAACATACCGGGCCGGATCTAGAACTACGTCCGTCTTCCATAGACGGATGTAGTTCAATAAACAGTAGCTACTGCGCATGCGTAGTAGCTATTTACGTAATCTGCGTATCGTTTCGATACGTAGATTGCGTATATGCGGTCTCAATTATTCTATTGAGACAGCGCTGGTTTTCCCTTTTTCTGTATTGATTCTTTGTTGTGGGTGTTAACAACCCCTAGATCCAGCTGCGTCCATTAGTTTAATATTGTGGTGGTAATTTATCATTCTAAGTGCCGTAGATTGGTTGTTCTTTTCTTTTTGTTTATCCAACAGCATTACACCTGGCAAACCATGATGGAACTTGCCATTTCACAAAACCTGGCATGTTGCAGCTCAACTATCCCCGCTCTATGCAATAATCAGGCCCATAACTGGTAGAAGAAAAAAAGGTGAGGTTGGTAGGCCATCCATAAATTTACAGAATCACAGAGGCCAGAAGAGCATAAAATATGGAAGAGAGAGTTGTCAACCATGTCAAAAGCAACTCAAAGGTCAAGGACAATAATTTTCCAGAAATTATCCTTACATTTAGCAGTTTTATAACACAGTAAAGTGGTAACATTTAAATTTCAAGCTGTAGAGTAGAAAAAGTAACTTAATCATTTAGAAACTGTTTTTAAACCCCACAATCTAGACACAAACTCTTATTTGTCTTAGATATGCCTTTTAAAACATGAAGATATGAAAGTTACACACATTGCATTGTACTCATCAGGTTTCAACACACTATTTCAATCAATTCACAATATGTTATGCAGAGCTAAACTATTTATTGGCCATTATATATTACTACTGGCAATAATCTATAAGAAACAAAACTTCATTCTTGTGGCTAGCATTTGAAACAAACTCAATTTTGTAGCTAGTTTATAAAATGTAGCCTGGCTAAAAAAAGCAGAATTCATTATATTAGCTAATATGTAAACATACTTGCGTATGGTTATTTCTATTTTCTAGTCAGTATACAGTACAGAGCCCACTGTAGCATGTATATAATTTATTGTATTATTTTACTAAAAATCCCTGCCAATAACTAGTTATTGTAAGTTTAAACTATTATTACGTGTTTCTGTCATTTCCTCACTTGCCTGAATCTCCCTGCCTGTTGGAAAAACTAAAATCCAATGAGTTAATCTTGACTCATGATGCTAGAAGATCCATTTCCGTGAGGAAAACAATCACTTCTCAGTGGAGAGGGGAAACATAGGGAAGTTCTAATGTTGAACCAAAACTCAGTAAAGCTATGGGAATAAATAAGTGGCTAATTACTGTTGCAAATTAACACACATAGACATTTTATATTTATATATTTCATGTACAGGAAGCTTTGTTAGTGAATATTTTAAAGATCGGCAACTTTTTTAAACATTCACATCCTTTTTTTCAAACTTAGAGATTACATTGTGGTACATTGTGGTACAGCCTTATCAATATTCAATTATATTAGGTATTATTAGGTAAAATTTTAATCTAACACAAACAGATTATTCACATTTGTGAATTGGCAGAGGAAAAAGACATATGCACTGTATTTATAGAATGTCAGTCACTGACTGAAATCAAATAAGTTTATAGCATTTTACACAAGAGTTACCTGATTTAATAATCTGCCCCAATAAGGCGTTAAATAATTTATTTTATTTATTTTTAAGTAGGTGTGGCCCAGTAAAGGGCTTATATTTATTTTTAGATGCACGTCTTGTGCACAATGCTAATGGCTACTATATAGTTTACCAAAATAATATGGATGTCATTATATTTGGCCAAAGTCTTTTTAATAGAAGGAATCAGCAGTTTTAGTTTTATTTATTTATTTTATAAAATACTATAATATATGTTAGTTACAAGTGTGTTATTGGTATTTATTTGTCATAATGTTACTGTAGATAACAATAAAAGCCTCCTGTGCCTAATGTTTATAATAATATTGAACTGATTGAGTCCCCACTTGGTACAAACCTTAAATGCATTAATTTAAATGAAATGTTATGTGCAAATATAATGAACAAACCACACTTGATACATTGATGCATACTTGATGCATTGATTTTGTTTGTCAACTTGTTTATTTATATACTCAATGATGAGTCATATAGTAGATTGATTATAACATGATGCTATCAAAGTACAGGTATCAGGCATTCTGCTTAGTTAACATTGTCTAAAACCACACAAAACAGTTCATTGACTGCCATAAAAATGGACCCTTGTGTATCGTGTTTGTGTTTATTTGAGTATTTTGATACTAATTAATGCCAATGGAACAGATATAATGAATTAATATTCTCCTTAAGGTGCTGTGTAATATGGTAATGCTATATAAAAAGTGAAAACAACAATAATATATTTTTATTATTCTCTTAGAAATATCAATTTTTTTCTATAACATATGAATTATTGACATTAATTATCTATGTGATTTAAAAACCATACAGTATGCAAAATGCTATTTAAGTTCATGTTTTATTCTTATCAGTGCAGGTAATGTAATTTTAGTTTATAACAAGAGTATTCATAAGTTTCATAAGAACTATTTAGAATGTTATATGCTTGAAACAACTATTCTCCATGTTTAATATAATCTCCATTTCTACAAGAGGAGCCGGCAACACCATTGCAAGCTGTGAGCATTATCTTGCCAGAACAAGCTACAGAGTGCAAGCAGAACAGAAGCACATTTTCTGTAATAAGATTGGTATTTCAGTACACATAAAGAACATAGGAAAGTATACAATCATTTGATAAAGGATATATGCTGTATCATACACAAAACATATTTAGTGAAAAATATAACATAAAATGTATTTTTTTTCATACTTACATGCTTGATGCAGACGTTTTTGTGAGGTATGATCTGTATAGCTTACAGATGACTACAGAATTGTTAACAATTGTGCTTCCACATTTCCAACATTTTCGTATAAGATCCAGTTTCCTTTAAACTTCTACTCAGACTATTTTCTGTAAGTTTTCATGTAGTGCGTTCATGCTGGATCATATTTTATGTTTTATTTGCATATATTTGGAGTTCAATTGAAAAGGTTAAAATAAAAAAAGGGAAATGTTTCCTTCGTATACAGCATACAATTTTCAGTATAAACCATTCAGAAAAAAACAAAAAATTGAGTCTTTACTAAAAACACAGTTTTTAAAATAAAATCCAGAGCTATATGATGACAAGAAGAAAGAATCGTCCGTTTCCAAAAGAAATGTTTGCAGGGAGGTTCAGTAATGTGCTTCATGTAAGACGTCTTTGAGAAAGTTTCTGTGTATGGCAAAAAAAAAAAGCTGCCAGAAAGATCCCAGCATGCAACCTGTACAACATTTGGTTTCAATTAAGGAAAGAAAATTTAGCTGAAAATAACACTGGCGTCTGTCAGATTCCCCAGACCCCAAAATTGTTTACAATAAAAAAAAATGATCTGAAAATTTAAATGTTCTCCAGGAATATGTGATTCTGTAAATACACAGGAAACCCAGTTAACTATTTACACAATCATTATCTTTAATAAGATTATTATTATCTATATAATTTTTACGTGACTGGAAAACAGCAGTTTGATGTTTTTGCTATATATATAATTTTATTTTAATTTTTAACAAAGATTATGGGTTGGTAAGCATTTTAGAACGAGTTTAGAATATAAGACAATTCATTACGTTATATAAATTACTATCAGGAAACCATTTGAATTGATGTACAAGGATAATTCAAAATAAGGTTGGACATTAAGTGTAGAGTTCTAATAAATAATTTATAATAAATGCACCCCCTCCCCCCATTCCTCCTTCCTCCTACCTTTTTCTAACTGGTACATATACAGGTGTACCCCATACTAAGAACCTTTCCATCATTGAAAATATAAGAATAATTTGGAATGAATTCTTAAAACATAATTAAAACACATTTTCTAATGAAAGTTATTGGAAAAACAGTGGAAGGCATATGGATATTTTATGGCTATATTATCAGACATTAAACCACACTTATTTTGGTGGTAGAATCTGGAAGGTTGAAATGTAAATTTTTGCAAAACCTCATCCTCCCTCCCAGGGGAGGAACCAGTTTTGTGCTGGTGGAATTCAGTCCCAGTTTTCTAGCATTAGGGCTTGCTGGAGGTTTGTGTGGTTTGCTGTCTGTGTATTTGTTTATTTGTATCTTAAAAGATCCAAGCCTGGGAAATGATGAGCATATGCATTATATCAAAAGAATTCAATATTAGAGGAGAAAAATAATGATTATATATATATATATATATATATATA
>WWET01001453.1:9635-30467 GCA_011038615.1 Limnodynastes dumerilii
ATTTTTTATGGAGGGGCACTGAAGCTCACTTATTAGCTTGACTAAGTTATTTATTTTGTCTTTTATTTATTTATTTACTTTTTACACTTAGTACCTTGTCCCCCTGGTTTGGATAGGCATGCGACAGGAACACAGCAGGTCACGTCCCCTGAGAGACAGTTCAATTTATAGCTAAGCACTAATAACCAGACAAGTAAAGAGGCCAAAAGTATTTATTAGCGCACACACAAGATAAATAGAATAAAAAGATAAAAGAGAATAGTCAACTGGGAGCAACAAGAAAAATAACAATACAAAATATGGAATAATATCAAATAGGCTGCAGACTTTAAACACTAGGGCACACAGAAACAGAGTGAATGTTAATCACAAAGCGGGAGTAACAGAAAATACAAGATGCAAATGGTAAACAATGCAGAGATACAGGCAAACACAGATACAAACACGAGTCAAAGTAACAAAAAACACTAGATGAGGGAGCACAAAAGGTAAACGGAATGCAAAGATACAAGTATACAAAAACACCTACAGAAGCTAGAGGGTTACTGACATACATTAAAAAAAGCAGCTGGTTCAGCATGCAGAAGCCATTGATGGCTGGCACTGTCAGTCACGCATGAAAACATTCTTTCAGCTCCGCCTACATAGCATTGCGTGGTTCAGGCTGGGTATCCTAGTTGTTGCCTAGTGACAAGGATGACAGCCAATGTGCAATCAGCTGGAACCCTGCTTCTGCTGATTTGACAGGCAGCCCTTAAATAACCAGTAGCTATGCTACGAGATATCCTTGCAATTGTTCCCTGATATTTGTTCTACTTTGCCTCACCTGTTCCCAGCTCAACTTCTCCAGTGAGTGCGTGGTCTCTTCCTCGAGTGAATCATTTCGGACTAATGTATGAATGTACAATAGTGGGGGCTAGTGCTAAGATATCCCAGTTTTATCTGAAAAAGGCCACTTGAATTAATGTAGGTGCTTAGAGGAGAAGGAAGTAGGAGGTAGAACAGCGCTATGAGAGGAACTAGCCCTGACAGACAAAGAAGAGGACGGACAAGGGAGCAGACACACTAGATGGATTTGAGCACTCAGTGACAAACACACCAAGGCTCCCCTAGAGGGGAAGAGGGCGCACATACACTGGGATGGAGAGAGAGCGAACAGAGGGAATAAACACATGGGAGCGTAAGAGGATACACTGGGAAAACAAGGCAGGAATGAAGAGGGCACTCAAAATCCCAATAAATGACACAAGGCCGAAGCACAAGGCACTATATGAATACAGGAGCAGGTCACAGGCTGGAGAACCAGACGCTATAACCTGGCATTGTTAAATGGACCAGTTAAATAATACAGGCTCTGCTGTCCACTGATTGGACAGCAGAAACCAGCCCCTCACACCTGATTGGCTGTCCTCAGCCATGAGGATGCCGATCAGAATGACTAAACAACCTTCTCTGAGCGTGCACCCGGGAGCCTGCGGCACTTATTGGGGGAGTCGGACAGGAGACCGGAGAAGAAGGTAAGAGAGTTACATGCATGGCACGGAGACATGTAACACCTGTTCATGCTTATTGTAAGCCATAATCTTATTGGACATTCAAAATTCAAACTCACAATATGTAACTTTATTTTAAGTAAATATGCAATGACATTGTGACAATGTACATTGTGAGACACAAGGGCTCGTTAATATGGCGCATGCTTGTCAGCCAATAAGAACCATTTTCTGCATATAGTGTAGCTTAGCCTGTCCATCATTATCCAGGATTTTTCCAAGGCTTCTGTTGCAAGAAAACTCAACTGCAATTTCTCTAATTAGGAGGTTCAGAGGCTAGTGGAACTTGTCATGGATACCTTTCATTCAGGACCTAAGCTGGATCCACATCAGACTGCTGCCATGTGGGAGGATATTACCGCCTCCCTAAATACGTTCTCACGACAGAAATATGGTGATGTCAAACAACGTTTCGCTTCAATGGTTGAAAAAAGGTGAGTTATGTTCTGTTGTGTTTTTTTTTTGCATATCCTACATTTCCTGTTTACAAATCACATTTTTAGACAAATCTTAACACATAATATATGTATGTAATATAGTGTGTGTGATAATGTATGATTTAATGAATGTGGTTTTGGAGTTTGCATGATGATTGTATTATTTTTATTAATATGACACGTGACATAATTTCAATTATATTTGTAATGAAAATATGTTGTCTTCACAGATGGTATGGTTTTAAATGCAATCTCAAGAGGAAACCGGTCCAAACATGTCAGGTGATTGTTTAAATGTTACATGCCTATTTTATAATCAAATATTATTAAATTAAACATAAATAAATAAGGCCATTGTCCAACAGATACTTGTTAAAATTAACAAAAGAGTAATAACACTGTAATTATTGGTGTGTTGTTAACACTGAACACTTAAAAGCACAATAAAGTATACACACTAGTAAGAGTAACCTGTTTAATTGTACAAATTTTGTGTTGCAATAAACGCTAACACACTCATTCGTGATGTGACATGTTACATGAAAGCAAACAACCTTCTTTTAAAGGAAACTTTAAGCATTAAATTGACCATGAATATCAGAATATATGAATAAACAAAGTTTACAGTAAAGAAATCATTAAAGCTGACCACTGGTTTTGATAGTGTCTCTTTGGAGAATGTATTTTTTTTATAAAGAAAAGTTTTATGTTAATAATTACTTTACATGAAAAATGTCCTATTGTTTTAAATGATGGTTACAATATGTAAAATAGCAAAAGCTATGGTTGCAAAAATCACATGCAACAAAACATATTTGTTAAACAGGAGATTTGTTGCCGGCCCAATGCTCCCATCAATGGAACTGTCACACACAGAACAACTGACTGTGAGGTGCATAAAAGTTTAGGAGGTAGAAAAGTTTGCAATTATTTGCATGGACGTAGCAAGGCCACACCCCTGACACTCCCCTCACACAGACGGGTTTTCTGTGACGTACGAGTGCTTCGACCTGCCTTATCTTTCCTGGGCATTTCTGTGCGTGGAGTAGTACCGTACGTGCGTATCTAACTAACCGCGCCCACACTGCTTCATTAAAATGCCTCCCCCCCATGTGTATTTTTAAGTGGGAGATCCGTGTGTATTTAACCACGTGCGATTCACAAGTCCGTCCGTGAGGCACTTCCGCACATATAGTCTACATTAACTATGTAAATTAAGTTACTATGCATGCACAGTTGAAACGTACCTAAAAATACACACAGAACTCTGGGAGAGAGAGAGAGCTTCAAAATTACACCATATATTATGTCTTTTATACCACCTCATGGTGCTATGTCACTCTAAGGGAGCTCCTACTTGTGCCTATTGCTGGAGAATCAGCCACCATCAGACTGTGCCTTATGTGTTATGTGGGCACACAGATGTGAAAAATGTGATCATGTTTAAAGTGTGGTTAAGTTTGATATTTTTATTATTATGAAAGGTGCAGAAGATCTTTTGGCCTTGGACCTCATATATAAGCCGGTGGAGGAAACAGCAATGAATCAAGTAGAAGAGGACGATGACAAGGAGGAGGAGCAGAATAATGATGATGTTTCCCCTCCCAGAACATCAACTGATGCTCCGTCTGTTCCTTGTGCTTCTTCTGTGCTTCCAGATAATATCCTTCCTGGGCTCTCTACGAGTTCATCCACTGGTGAGGCATGTGCAGAGTATGGCCAAGCAGTACTTGAGCTAAGATCTGCACAGGTTACCGTGGAGCGCCAATACAACTTGTTAGAAAAAATCAGCTTGAGCCTGGAATGTATCCATGAGAATCAGGGCACGATACTGCAGTTGCTGGGGAGGCATCTAGAGTTGAAGAAGAGGGAGGTGAGGGTGCAGGAGAGGCAGCTTGTGCTTCTGGAAAGGAGGGAGTGCATAAATGTGACTCCTTCTGGTAGTTTGTAGACTCATCCATGTGTGCCAGAGTATCCTCCTGCAGTGGCCACAAGTTTGGCACAAGCCGTGCCACCAACATCTCCACGGAGCAGGGGTGTGCGTAGGGCGGCCTCTTCTCCAGTTAGAAAAGGGGATGACGGACCAGCAAAAAAAAATTATATTTTTTAATTTCCAAACACTGCTTTTTAACGTGTGTGTTTTGTGGACTGCAGTGGTGAGGTGGTGTATTTTCAATAATTAAAAAAAAAGTGTGTGTTTTTAATATTTAAATATCTGCTATTGGTCTCATTATAAAAAAAATACTAAGGTAATAAGACAATAACATTTATTAAAAATTTTGTAAAAATAAAAACCATAGAATTGGAAAAATTATCAAAAAACAACATTTGAAAAAGCAACCAAAAATTTGCAGAAAATAGAGATTAGTAAATTTTAAATTTAAAAACAACATTAAATACATAAAGAAACAAAGAAAATAACAAAAAAGTGTACCTTCCAAAGTTTGAACTGAAAAACTAAATGATATAGAAACAGCAGATTAAATAGAAGGGCCTATAATTAAGTCATGTTAATGGAACACATGCATTCATTAGAAACACACATCAGCATGACACTTTGGCTCACAGCAAATCAAATACAATAGAAGTCATAGAAATCACGCATAACAAGAACAATAACAAGAAAAATGTCTCAGCGCAAAAGTCTGTATAATAAATGGTTATTGAATTACCAATTGAAAATGGCCAAATAAGAGTCAAAAGAGTACTTATATAAACAATACATTATATAATGAAATAAAAAAATAAATATGATCAACACTGACAAAGATATCAGTATAGTGCGAACTCTCTCTATTCTAGATATTTCTCTTTATTTGCACAGCTATTTATTATTCAGATCCATTTAAGGATTTATATCTTGATTGTTTACTTTTTTCACTTGTATATTTTGGTATTTTTACAGTTGAAATTCACTTGGTTTACACTAGATGTGATACACCAAGGTTTTCTTTTCCATTTGTTATATATATAACCTAAGCCCCCACAATACTTTATTTGTTTATCTTTAATAGGTAACACAGAGTAAAATTGTGAACTTGTCTAGATATACCCACCTGAAAAATATGCAATACCGATTCAGAGAAAATAAAGAACCTGATTAGCCACTCCCCCTATGTCTAGAGTGCTCTGCAAGGAAGTAGGTCTTTGCTGCATATATCTAGGCACGTGCAGACTTAACTAGTTGTGAATTGTCCATGCGTTTAGGTGCTTAAAATTGGTTATTATTCAAAGATACGTAACTAAACGCACTGATTATGATTCTGAAAAGTTTTTTTTTACTTAAAATTAAAAAGTAGCCTTATAATAATACAACTTAAATAGAAAAAATCATGGCATACTGCATGAAGTTATAAATACAATGATACAGTACATATAGAGATACAATACAGTTAAATAGCTTAATCTAATGGTGTTTGGTCACAAAATTTTGAGGGAAAAAAAATCCTTGACATAAATCCAATAAATTGCTACCTTTACAAGGTTAGTCTTGCACAAAATGTAAAATCAGCATAGGATTTTAAAAAGGAGCTTTTATTTGTTTCATCTATAAAAACATGTCTATTGATTAAAAACATGCAGCAAGTATGGCCTAAACTACGTAAGTGATGATGCATGCCTCACACTAAACAATTTGATTCATCAATTTACGAGTGGTCGAGGTCTACCTTAACCTATCCCATACGTATGTTAGTTTACACAGGGCACTCCAACTTGTGAATCAGTCCTAACTCTGTTGGAACATGCATACTGTACATCTAGCTATGCATGCGGCTTTCATTCTGTGCCAATGCATGCATCAGTCTTTAGTCAGGCGTCCGTGTTTGTGAATTAGTCAGCCATGATTTCCGCAGGTGTATTTTGCTTCTGGGCATGTGAAGTTTGTTAAACTACCACTACATATTTGTCATAACTTTACTCTTTATAAGTGTCTGTTTGTTACTTACAGTATACGGGTATTTATAAAACTACCATTCCTAATAATACCTTTCCATCATTAGTTATACCTTTATTATCCACTGTTATTGAAATCTATAACTACACATTTAAAGATCTTAACTACTAATTATTAATTAACTATGAACAAAAACAATTATACAGAATACATTTCTGTTAAACCCCAGAGTAAACATTTCAAGGAAAATATTGTAACATCCATCCTGTAAATTTCATAGTTATAAGATATTAGCAGAGATGCCTGGCGTTGCCCGGGTTTAAATCTTCACGTTATTAATTCAATGAGTTCGATGTAGATTTCAACTTTTTGAAAATACTAAACAGCTTGACAATATGTACAATTTTTGTTAATAATATTTAATGTTATTATTGACATTCAAAAAAAGCTCTGCCGTCTTCTGGCCAAACTACACCCACAACTGACCTTATTTTTTTTAAACCACCCCTTTTGTGGTCTGTAAATTAGGACAGTCCCTCATAAATCGTGATGTAATGTCATCCAAATTCATCCAGTAGAAGACTCAGAACAGGCTCCCTTTGTTAAAGTTCTGCCCAACCCCTCTAGTATGTCTTCTAGGAACCAATATCACCACCCTGTGAAGTTTTTTTCATTATCCATCATTTAGACGGACATCTGTCACCGATCAGCTTAGTGACCCCGAAAACTATGGATTTGACAGTAATGTCGGTCATTTTGGACATTTTATTTTTCACCCCCCATGCTGATGGGTGCTTAACTTGGACATAAACGGCATCGGTAGTGTCACTATTTATCTCAGCGACCCCGAAAACTATGGAATTGACACTAATATCGGTCGTTTTTGATTATTTTTACATGTCACCCCCTTCCCACCCCCACCCCTAGGGGTGTCTTATCCCCACAGTATTTTTTTTTGCAGATTGTAAGTCATATGTGTACCAAGTTTGGTGTAAATTGCTCCAGGCATTCCAAAAGTTATGCTGGAACATACACATGCATACATCCATTTTAATATATATATTGATTTTAGAAACCGGTAATAATGCAATATATTCATACTCCTGTGGTGAATGTGAGTATGTTCAATAATTAATTTGTTTAATTACCTATGTTATCGTACTATGGTACATATTTTTACTAATTAGAAAATGTTTAACTCTTACACAATTTTACACATCCTTCTTCAGAGGGATTATCACAGTCTTTACAGATATACATTTCAGTTGCCAGTTTCTCACCACAATTCTTATATTCATTTCCATTTACTGATCTTTTAACTCTACTATTATTTGTCATTACTATATGTGTAAGTAACTGTGGGTAGAATGAATAAGGAAGACAAGTTTGACTTTTTTCCGTACAACTACATTCCCCCATCATATCTTTCCATCAAGTAAAATGGTAAGAAGGTAAAAAGAATGTCCAGATATAAGATATAAAAAAAATTAAAGAACAAGTCATGCTTATTGTGATAGTACAATAACTGTAATATAAATATTGGGACGGTTTCACACTTAAGAAGCTCCGGCTTCTTAAGTGCGGAATTTCCCAAAATGACCTACTACGCATCTTTAAAGACCGCTTACTGTTGCGTGCTATTGCCACCTCGGGGTGGATTTAGGAAGAAGTGGGAGGGGGAGGGATTTAGATTAGCTGGAGGGGCGGTGGGGGGTTTGTCTGTGCGTATTTTCCAAGCCCTATGGCACTTTTAAGTGCCATAAAGTTCCTAAAAACGGGGGTGGGTTAGGGGCAGGACCATTGAGTTAGGTGCGGTTCTGTCCACACCTAACTCACACTTAGGCCCGTATTCAGAGTACCGGAAAGAAAGACCGCATTTACGCAATCTACGTAAGAAAAAGATACATAGATTATGTTAAAAAATTACTATGCATGTGCAGTAGTAAAAATCGCTAAACACCGGACGTATATGTTATACGTCCGCTACGCTGAATACGGGCCTTAGTGTGAATATGGTCCATTATTCTTTGGATTTTTCTTGGTCAGATTCTTCTTCCCAAACCACATCATTGTCAGAGTGCTGAAACAAATTTGTTATATCTTGCTCAACAACTTTATTAGTTTCTGCATCTTTAACAACACTTGGTATGGTCCTTTCCAATGATTTGTTTAACAACTAGAGCTTAAAATGTTTCTGACCATAGCACAGTCTTATTCGCAAATAAACTTAGAGTTCCCTCATAACTCAAAAAAATTAAATAATAAACCCACCTCATGGTGATGCTTCACTCCTGAAGGAGCTCCTAACTGACCCTGTCAACAAAGTATAATCTTACCAGACTACAGCCATGGTGGAATGGTGAAAGCGATTTCAGAAGGGCCGGACAGGTTATGCAGGTGAACAACTACTTGTAAGGCTGTTTCAAGGTTGCCATGTTTGTTAGTGGCTGACGATGATGACATAATTGATCTGAAAGTTCAGCAACAGGATTCCATCGGCTCCTCTTCTCCAATTAGCAGCAGTTTTTGTCATTATGTTTGTGAAACATATTTTTAAGGTACATATCTTTGAAACTTATTCTTTGAGTTTAAGTTTGTTTAAACATATTTGTTTAAGTAAAACAAAGACAATAGGGGGGAAGAGTCACTAATCAACTGTTTGTAGTAAGGTCTGGGAAAGTTTTTCAATTTTCACAATCTTCAATCCACAATACTCAATGAATCTTTCTCCATATAGATAAATGTTCCTCAGGGAAAACACAAAAATACACTGCCTTGTGTGATACCTTCAGTTAATCAAAGAGAGAAAACAGCACAGCTGTTACTCACTTTGTTTTCCTCTTGCAGAAAGCATCGTTTGATAAGTTAAATGTGGTTTTATTTATTTTATTGCTTTTTACACTTTTTTTTCCAGGGCTGGATACTCTTTTAGGCCTTACTTTTGTTGTTGGTGTTTGTGGAGGTCCATGTGGTGTGGATTCTGGTTGCTGTTTCCTTTTGATAGAGATATGGCCCCACTTCACATCCCAACAGTTAACTCTCTACCAAGGCATGGCAGCCAGCAACAGCAACCACCAGTGAAGAGTGATGTCTAGGAAGAACAGGGTGCAGATGGATCAAGTAAGTAACATATTTTTCTACACACACTGCTAAAGAAAACATAAACAGATGGATAGTAAATAGGGGTTTAAATGTTTTGAAAAGTGTTTAATGTGTGAATGTAAATTGTATGTAAACATCTAGTTCCTCATGTCATATTTCAAAATATTCAACAATATTTGTAAGAAAATATGTGCATTTGTAAATATTATGATGTTCATAGTTTAATGTTAAAAAATATTAATTTTGTAAATTTTATTATGGATGAGGTATATATGGTTAATGTTGTTACAAAACAGATATAACATAAGTGTTTTTTCATTTGCCAATGGACTTTTGAATTATAGTATTGTTATTTAATTTTTTCCCTTCTTCTTTATTTACCTACAGGAGCAGACAAACCTCTATTTCAGCATCCCTGTACCCTGTCCTACTGGAAATTACCAACACCATAAGTGTGTTGGTGCTCATTGCAGAATACATTTTGGGGATTATGCTGCAGACCCCACCAAGGCATTCATTTATTTACTTATCTAAATAAATAGTTGAAATTGTTTTTGACAAATATTGTGGTGTGTTTTTTAACAAATGGCTAACATACAATTTAGTTAATAATTGTTTATTAAAGGGTAATGTTAAGGTAACTCAAAGTACAGTATTTAGTATGATAGACAATGTCTGGCCATATCAATGGTTCAGATATTTTATTATTTTAATTTTTTAACAAAAAATATTGTTAACATTTACAAGAAAATAATGAATGAAGTATCATCCCATAACACATTTTCAGACATTACATATGACAGTTAAAATGTAAGTGTTGCTTGTAAATTGTGTGTGGGAAAACATTCTATACATTGTTTGCCATTATACAATTAACATATATTATGCAATTATATATTTGTAATAAACCAAACCACAATTTAGGTATATATTAATACATTTGATTATTGTTATAAACTACATATAAGCACTGGACCTCTCATTTGTTCATGTGGTCACTTTGGTCATTGTCTGCATCTCTTCCATTTATATATAAACTTGCAGACATTTCATATATTTGATAAGAAGCGCAGCCTTGTATTTTCTTGTTACTGTATTCTAAAATAGTTAGCTATTGTGAGCTGAACTGATTTGTAACAAAATTACACTACAGATAGCTGCAGGTAACACTTGATCACGGGTAATTCAGTGAATTCAATCACTAATTGTCAGTAACAGCCAGTGATTTCTTCAATTTGCTGATTAAATAAGGCAAACTGTTAGGAAACCACTCACCAGGAAGTGGAGACTAACTGGGGCCTGTTTTTACTAGAGTCTCTGATGGTAAGTTAGGCTTGGCTGAAGGATTTGCAGCAGGTCACGGCCACCGGCAGCGTGTAAGAGGGCAGACAAAAACGGGACCCAGTGAGAGTTTGACAAACACCGCAACAGACAGTGGAACAAGACAAGGGACAGGCACTCACAGGAGCAGGCAAATACAAAACCAAGGAAGAGAGAGGAAGGACCAGAGGGAGAGAACAGCACTCTCACACCAGAATTCAGAAGAATACAAAGGAGATGACATAATTTGGTGACCAAGGCAATGGGCAGAGGCAAGAACGTGAACAGAAGGGGTTAAATCAGGATAGGACACTCAGAGATCAAGCTGACAGGAAACTGGCAAGGCACAGAACTTAACAGTGAGAAGGAGGAGCAGGGTAGCAGGAACGCTATAACCAGCAGGAGCCATGTGCTCCTGCTGGCCTATTTACAGGAGAGGCTGTCCAATCAGCTGGAAGTATTGGACCAGTGTCTCACGCCTAGCAACCAAGATGCTTGTCGGCATGTAAGCAGCCAGTGGGAATCCAGGCAGCTGGGTGAGCTAGGACTCGCTGTGTTTAAGTGGGCAAGCAGTACAACAATACTGAGGTGTCTTGACTGCCTTGCAACCAGGATGTCTGTTGGCAGTCCCGGTAACCCGGCTCACTGTGTCTGAGTAGGCAGGTGGCATGTTACACAAATGGCTTTCAGGACTCACTAGCAACAAAAAAAACCTGTTGTTTGAATATTATATAATGTTCAATAGCAAGCTATAAGCACTTTATAGGTATCATATATTTTTGAGTGAGGGAGCACACTGAGAATGCTGACACGCATTTTGCAATGGTGGCTTTGTCATGGCATCAAGCCGAGCACTGCTTTGACAGTTCTTATATGCAGAATGAAGGAAGCCACTACATTAATCCAAGTGGCCTATTTCAGATAAAATTGGGATATCTTAGCACCAGCCTCCACTATTGTACATTCATACATTAGCCCCATTTGGTATTATTAGGGCGAGAAAAAGTACACGCCAGGCAATAGGCAGCTTTTGACGATTTCTCTGAGAATAAAGGTCATGGCTAAATGGGAAATCTTTTTTTATTTTTCATATTTTCTTTATTACGGCAAAGCAAAGTAACAATGTACTGAGCAGTTGACAAAGAGTAAGTAGAACAGAATGTTGACATAGAACACAGAGTATCTATCAACATCTCATACAGTTATACACTTGTCCAACAAGAAATAGTAAATACACTATGTGCCATACACAACTTAACATGTGTATTAGAGATAAACAGTGTCATGAAATGCAGACCTGTAGATACAGATGCTTAATTATACAAATATTTAATGTCTGTACTAGAAATTAGTTCGCCCCCACTGCAACTCCACAGAACTGTGGACAGCAGTAATACCTCAAGGAGACTATAACACTATAGGAGGGTAAGGAAAACTCTTTTATTATTTATGAACTTGAGTGGATCAGTGTTATTTGTATGGTGCTTAAGTTTTGGAATCTAGTTTAGGGCTAGAATAGGAGTTTGTAAAAGGAATAGATGAGATACTTAGATGGGAATTATAACAAAATTAGAAGCAGATTCAGAAGAATACAAAGGAGATGACATAATTTTCTACAATCTTTTTTTTATTTTTATCAATCTCTACCTTTTAATTGTTACTTTCCAATGACTGCATTTCTAAACATTTGCTTTGTGCTCCTCTCTAATTTGCTGGAACTCCAACATTAACAAATATAACCTGATCAAACAAACAAAATCCAACTTTAGGAAACTGCTTTTCAAATGTAAATGTCATCTGGGCTCACTTTCCTTAAAGCCTTCCAACCTCTTTACCATATTTTGACGACATAATAAACAACACTTTATTTTGTCGCCTTCTTGTCTTATATCTGGTTTTCAAGGCTCCCAAGTTACCTTGTCACCAAAGCTTAGGAATTCATAGTCAACAGATAACACAAGTAGGTTTTTAACACCTAGAAGCTCATGCTTCTTAGGTGCGTATAATTAAGAATTTAAATATGCGTAGTAACACTGAGTATGCCAGCCACGTAGCATTTCAGAACCAAGATTACTGATGTGCGGTCTTTTAAGATTGTACATAGCTACTTAATTAAGAAGAGGCGTACCACGGCAGCCTTGTGACAAATTTAGGGAGGGATTTAAATGAGATGGGGAAGGGATCTCTGTGTGTATTTTACTTTTTAAGAAGAAAAATACACACGGATACTTAAGGTAGCACTATGGCACTCATAAGTGCCATTTGGCTCCTAAAAACAGGGGTGGGATGTGGGGCTGGATGGATGTTTTAGGTGCAGATCCAGCCGCACCTAATTTACTCTTAAGTGTAAATACGGTCTAGAAAGCCCAATACCAGCACTTTAAAAAAGTTTAATCTATTTAGAAATTATTTTCTAAATAATCATCAAAAAATACAGGCTTTCTTTAGTTAGTCCTTCTATTGATTACGACACTGCAACCCAAACAAAAATAACTCCTTTGGTTGCTTGCCTCAGTAACCCGGCTCCCAATATTATTTTGGTCAACATCCAGCTTTCCATCAGTTATTTACAATAACAAATCTTTTTAACATCCATTAATCCACTCCTTGGGCTGGATACAAAAGTAGGACCATCAGGTCACTTACGCATGCAAGGCACACATGCGCCCTCCAGATGTTATGTTAGGGTTACAATAGTAACCCTAGCGTAGCAATATTACGAGCCCATTTCCTTGGAAATGGGCTGTGCTTCCCCTCCGCCCGCTAAAGTGGGCAGCGGGGGGAAGCATACAAAGTACAGTGTGGGAGGAGGCTCTCCTCTCTTTTTCTCGGATCCCTGCACGTACGGGGGCGGGGGTCTGCAACCAGTCCCTTGTCGGTAACTGAAATCCATAGAAATAGACTATGTGAATATAGATATATAAATAGTCTACACGAATATAGATAAACCACCCAGTGGGCACACACTATTAAAATAAAATTAAATATACAATAAAACTAATTGAAAAAAAAGGAAATGTGGTGTTAAAATTACCAAAAGAAAACATGAATAAATAAGTGAAATGATACAAAATGAATGTCCAAACGAGTAAATAAAAAAACGGGGGACATAGCGTCCGCTTACAGTCCTTTTGTGAAATCCAATAAATGTCTCAGAAAGATGATTGTAGATTTACAAAAATGGGTGGTTTATCTATATTCATATAGACTATTTTTATATCTATATTCATATAGACTATTTCTATATATCACTATTTGGTACATTGTGGAACGTACTATTACCACCGCGGTAGGCTGCAAAGAACAATGCACCTGTTTATTTTTGTACTTCAGATCTGTTTTTTCTAACTGAAATCCGTAGTTAAAGAAAATTAGGAAAGTCTGTTTTAGAACCCCCAAATTGTCGAAAGTAATTGAAAAGAATTTCATTGAGAACCCCAGAAGGGGTTGGATTTCTACTCCAATCTGTTTCTGGTAAAGAAGTCAGATAACTCTTACTGTACTATCTTGAGCCTTAAAAGAATGAATTCCTGGCTTTGAGTGCAGAAATTCAAGATGGAATGGAAAGTTTTGACATCTATAGATATGAAAAACACATCTCTCCATGTTACCATTTGGTAAGGTCATCAGAGTATCCTGCGTTTTGCAGTTTTAGGATTGCCACGTGCAATTCAGAGCTCTCCTGTTTGGAATAAAGATTGTGACTTCTGTGGTGGTTTTTCTTTTCCAATCACTAATGCTCCATTTTGGTAAGCGGTTCATGGATCCAAGAGTCTTTCATGGTAAATATTCAGACAGCAGGACATAAAGCAGATGCACTTTTGGTATGGGAAGGGAGGGTTATGCAAATTGTATAGTAAATGAAGCCAAACGTACAAGCCAGATTTCTGCTCTGTCCCCATTTTACAATGTGGGGTTGGTTGTTGCAACTGGTATAATTGAGGGGAGTGACCTTCCCTTACTCGTCTGTTAGTTAGGGTACAGTGGACCAGATCCAGAGTTGATAACGTCAGGCCAATTACGCATGCCAGGTGTGTAAGTGGCCTGATTGCATGCGCCCTCCAGATGTTATGCTAGTGTTATGTTAGTGTTACATTAGTGTTATGTTAGTAAACTTAGTTCCGTACGAATCCATTTCAGAATAAATGGGCAGTGCTTCCACTCTGCCCAGTAAAGTGGGTGGGGGGAAGCATGGTAATTGTACAGTGTGGGAGGTTTATCACTTACTGGTGCGGATCAGCGGTCGTGCGGACAGCTGATCTGCATGCTTCAGTTTAGGCAGGCTTATGGCAGCGTGAGCTGGCAAAAAGCCTGCACGAGAGAGTTCACTCCCCTTTCTCTGCTGGACGGACAGACTCCCGCAGATACAGAAAGAGTGCGGGGATCTGGACACGGTTAAGTGTCTAGATCTGGTCCATAGTTGCTTGCATATAATAATTATTAAAATATGACGAAAAGAGAAGCACACAAGAAAATAAGAAAAGCAATAAACTAAAGGTTTTATGATGTAACCTCATCCCTATAATCTATTTCAAATGTGTGTTCATTTTAAGTTTTCAACATTTAATTTTGAGAACTTACTTTACAGTCAATACTTTTTTTAATTTAATCATTTATTTTGTTAAAAAAGGATATATTAAAGACCTGTTGCAAAAGCAATTCCCATGTGATATGAGTGAGCTCATGGAGCAGATGTATAAAGAAATGATACGCTTAGAGGAAGATGCATATAGAGGTGTTCCTGATACTCAGGTTAGTGGAAAAAAAACTTGAATTGGTGTCTTTAATAATACATTAAATATTTGACTGTTCCTTTATCACTCTATATGTTTAGGTTGACAGATGTTAGATATATACATTTTATCCTTCCATGTATGCTAATTGTATTTAATCTGCATTTTAATACAGATTACACGTGAAACATAAAAGTCAGTATTTTTTCTTTGTAGATTAATGAATGTGCTATTAACCTATGGAACTGGGGAGTAACTAAGAGGGTGGAAGATGCCATCACTGAGAATGACAGAGCCATAGGTAAATAAGTGACATTTTTCCAGGTGTATGCATGTTCCTGTTTTCTGCAAAATCTCTAGTTGGGACCTGTTTGAATGTTGCCAAAAATAATTTATGTTCTCTTTATAACATCATATAAAAAACAGATAAATATAAATACATATGTTAGCCTTCTGCTTGCACAAATAAAGTCTAAATGAATATCAATTTACTTTAATATTCTTTGTAGGTGATGTATGATTTTTGTAGTGAGTGACAAATTAATACATTTCTGTCAGTACCATAAAAAAGTATTCTAGTCTCCAGTCACTATGTCTGCACAGATGTAAGCTGTATTCATTCAAAATGTTTTAAATATTAATTTAATTTAAATGTGAATTTCACTTGCAACAGTCAGTGTAACACTTAAAGTTTGAAACTATGGATGTTTAAATTAACAATTGGGAAGGTTTTTTAAATTAAGAGGTTATTATTATGTTTGGAACACTGGGCCGGATCCAGACCTCTGCTACGCTATGCTTTGCACAGCATTAGAGGACATCAAAAGTCAAATCCCTGCTCAATCCTAACTCAAGTTTGGTTGCGGAGAGTCCCAAAAAGGGCGTGGTTTGCAGCTTAGAACAGCTTCTTTGCATCAAACCACTTTCCAGCAGAAAAGTGAGACATCTTCATGAAGAGATCATTGTGACAGCGCCTGGAGGATTTGAGAAAAATGGTAACAGTGACAGATAAGTTAACCATCCCCTTACCCTAACCTTCCCCTTTTAGCAGCCTAACCTTAACCCTTACTGTCCTGCTATCAAACCCTAACTTTCTGCTTGTAGCAGCCTAACCTTAACTTTCCCTGTCCTGCAGCCTAACCCTAACCTTCTTTTTGTAACTGCCTAACCTTAACCCTCCATGTCCTAACCCTAAGCTACCCACTGTTGGGAATGAATAATTGTTGAAATAGGGCCAATTGACATTTAGCCATAATTGGAATTTTTCTACACTAATACTATTTCAGACACTGATACAGCTGCAATACAGCTGTTGGCTGGATCAGAGTCTGAAATCAGGCCTTCAAACCGGCAATTGTATCATACATAGAAACATAGAAAGTGACGGCAGATAAGAGCCACATGGCCCATCCAGTCTGCCCAGTTGTTTATTTAAAACTATACTGACCCTAGATCCTATTTACCCTCAATTTAGTTTAAGATTTAGGATATCCTTATATTTATCCCAAGCATGTTTACACTGTTCTACTGTGTTAGCCTCATATATATATATTTATATATAAAACAAAATAAAGGACCAAATTAGCACAATAAATTGTGTATTTGAGCCCAAAAATATAACACACTGTCTATCAGACGAATGTCAAAGACTAAGCAGGACGGTAATCAAGCATCTGTATCCAATTGCAGAGATTCTAATTAGCACGAGTATGCATAAGGAGAAATCTATCTAATTAATCATTGCTGTCTATCATGATAGGTAATCACAGACAGTGCTTCATCAAAGAAATCATATAACTAGGCATAATATAGTGTCATAGATTTACATGTAAGAGATCCACAATAAATATCAGCATATTGCTGGACATTCAGCAGTACATTTTCTCATCAGGGACCGGGCTGAATCATAAGATGATAGAGCAGAAGACAGTGGGACACCCTATACTGAGACTAGCCCTTCACTATATGGTGGGTGGAAGGAGTAATCTTAGTTTCAGTGAAGCCTTTGGCAATGTGAATCAATCCCGGCTAAACCTGAAGCATTCTTTCAGGCCTGAAACTACAGACAATAGGTGGTAGCAAATTTCCAAGATCAAGACTGGGATAATACTTTAGATTGTTGCCTCTCTAAGCCTCCATCAACTAAAGGAGCAGTATCATATCATTATACTTCCCGAGGGATTTACTTGACCATGAATCACTGAAAGCTGAGTTATTGCAATGGTGCTTCTAGTTACGTATCTTTAAATTTGTGGAAGAAAACCTTGTTACCCTCATCCCATTTACCTCTAAGTGGGCATTTCTGGAAATGCTCCCAGACAGCCTAATAATTTGGCAAAGGAGGTAGGAAATTATTAACAACAATTAGAGCAGTAGATTGTAAAATTATTTTGCTTTACAGTCCCCTATATCTCTGTTCAAAGACACATTAATTTATGCATTTTGGATGGAATGGGTTGAGACTACTCTCTCAAAACAAAAGCTCACAGAATGCTTCTTCGATACATGGAAGACATATATTGAGACCCTACCCATTAAAGTCAAACAAAATTTTTTTAACCGTTTTCAACATACTAGCTGGTATCTTTTGCAAGAGTTGGCTATGGACATCTTCCCCCATTGCAATAGAGTGATTTATCAAATAACTATTTGTTTACTGTTGTAATATAGGTAACAAGTAAAGTGCTCATACAGACTAATGTGTCACACTTTGTGCTCCTATATTTTTACTGTTGTAATAAAACATCCATCATGTCTACATACTGCTGTAATAAGTATTTATGGAAATGTACTTTTTGGATTCTAATGCTTAGTTTATATTTGGAAAAAAAAATGATTAAAATGTTTTAAATAAAATAGTATGTAATACTGGTCTCAATGGCAAATGCAGGATTTTGAAAGGGGGGTTTCCAATGCGTGTAATACATGTGGGGTATATTCACATACCTCCCAAAAATTTAAATAGTAATAAAAAAAAACCAAGAACCGCCTCCAGTGTAGCCCACTTATCGGGATTGTACCAATGGAATCAGGACAGTTGTGAGGTATGTATTAGGGGTCTGGACGTGGAACACATATGCCAATCCCAGACCTATAATATACCTCACATAAAACTTAAATGACCCCTAGCCTGTGAGTGTGTGTGTGTGTGTGTGTGTGTATGTTAGGGAATTAGATTGTAATGTGGCAGAGGTTGATGTGAAGAACTGTTTAAAATAATAAAGATGTAAAGATATGATGGCACAGTTTAAAAAAAACAAATAAAAATATGTAAAAAGACAATACTGATAATATGGTCATACTATCTGACTGCCAAGATAGGACGTTTATAATGTAGATGCAGAAACTCCCTCTGGTTGCGACACTGGGTCTAGCCAAATCAAATTAAGCAATAAAAAAAGACACCAAAGACAGTTTCTGGCATACAATTTCTCAAAAATAGCAAATATAATATCTGTTTTTTTACCCATAAATAAAGAGGAAGAATCTGCTCTTTTCTTATCTTCCTACTCTGCTACCTGTTCTCTCCTCTTGATACCTTCACAAGTCAGTTGATGTCTATCTTCTGTGCTTATTCCTACCTTAACTACAATCTGCAATCTCTCTCTCTCTACTGGTATCTTCCCATCTTTATTCAAGCATTCGCTAATCACTCCAATTCTGAAAAAACAAAACTCTGAATCCAACTCTCCCTCAAATTATTGGCCCATTTCCCAGCTTCCAAGCCCTGCAAAGCTGCTTGAAAGACTTGCCTACACTTGTCTCACTCACTTCCTCTCCTCACACGATCTTCTGGAGCCTCTTCAGTCAGGCTTTCATGCCCGGCACTCCACAGAAACTGCACTGACCAAGGTGGTCAATGACTTAATCACTGCTAAATCTAAAGGACTCTACTCTCTTCTAATTCTACTGGATCTTTCTGTTGCTTTTGACATTGTTGACATTCTTTTCTTATACAAATGTTACAATCCTTGTGTATTCGTCACACCGCTCTTTACTGGTTCACATCCTACTTACGTAATTGCTCTTCTGGATCCACCTCCCCTGCTTTTCCTGTCCGTTGGAGTACCACAAGGCTCCGTGTTGGGTCCATTGCTCTTTTCTATTTATACAACTGCCCTTAGAAAACTAATAAAGTCATAAAGCTTGATGCTTAAGTTTTACCCTTGACTTTGAACTGTCCCCCACATACAATAGGACTCTAAAACCTTCTTACCCAGTATGTCTGTTACCACCCAGTCTTGTTATAATGATTGTTAAACTGTAAAGCTCTATGTAATCTGATGGTGCAATATAAAAAAAAGGTTATAATACACGTGACAATCAAGTGAAGCAAATTACCAAAGTTCTACAACTACTTAAACGTGTTTGGGCATTGTCATTATAATACCATATGTGTTTTTTTTTGTGCCCAAGTCTTTTTTATTTATATTATTAACTATTTATTTTGCTTTGTAGAAAAATATTGTGTACACTTTCATGTGGGTTTAAAAAGACCCTCAACCTAATCCCTGCATTTAATCCTGAGCTGTGCTGATTTTATGTTTTATCTCAGTGTCTTCAGATATAAGTGTACTTGAAATGTGCGTAAAATGAATGCAAGATGGAATAGATATCATGGTTTTGTGTTATTAAGGTAAATAAATGCTTATCATTCAAACCAGAGCCTCAAGTCCCATCCGACTCCCTAGCAACACTACAGTGTTACTAGGGACAGGATGTGGCTTGATGACGCAATTTGCATCATCAAGCCCTGCCCTCACCCTAGTAATACTAAGAAAAGGGACATTTCTGGTCAGGGGGTGGGGCTTTAGATACTATTTGCATAAATTAATTCATTAGGCTCCACCTCTTGTAGGCATGTATGGCTTTCTTGCCGGATCTCCCGGAGAGAAGCTTTAAAGAGTCGGCAACCCTGTCCTTACATAGTTACATAATTGATGAGGTTGAAAAAAGACAACAGTCCATTAAGGTCAACCTATTTTGGATCTCCTGCGATCCATATCTTTATATTTGAAGTTAAGCCATATGAAGCAACCTCCAAACTGTTGCAGTCATAATAAATAAATAAATAAATAAAATCCCTGCTGACTCAAGATGGCCGCCCTAGTTCTCCCTGGCTCCACTACTGTCCTTCATTTAAATTAGCGGTCCTGGTAACCCTGGATGTCCTTTTCTGCTAAAAATGTATCTAATCCTTTCTTAAACATATCAAGTGAAACTGTCATCACAACCTTTGATGACAGTGACTCTACATCCGGACTAAATCTTGGTTCTATCAAGACATGGAATAATTAAAATTATTCAGTGCAGAATACTTAAAGTAGGGTCCAGAGACCATAAATCTCTTCCGCGTGTAGGAGTGCAGGGGGAGCACCCTGATCTTCTATCTGCGGAATTTAGGATAGCAAATTCTGTACGTTAGCGCCTGATGCGGAACATAGATTAGGATCCGGGGACAGTGAGTATTACAATTTCCATACACTTTTATTGCATTATTATTAACAAGAAGAACTATTTAATACGCCTGTCCTTTAGGTATAGAATGTGGAGTCTTATGCTGGTCATACACTGAGGGGCTGATCCAGATCTGATTGTACGTCCGATTGCGTTACTTATCTCTGCATTTTTCTACAACGTACATGCTCAGAGGACTGCAACTCAGCCCCGAACGCAAGTCCATGCACAACAACTGGCATCTAAAGGGGAGTTTCCATGGAGAAACATAGTCAAAGTAAAGCTGTGTCTGTGCTGTTTTTTTCGGGAGCTATGGTTGCATCCCGTATAGCAGG
>WWET01001453.1:31538-47754 GCA_011038615.1 Limnodynastes dumerilii
CCATCAGGGCCAGGAGCTTTATTTATCTTAATTTTCTTCAACCGCCTTTGGACTTCTTCTTCTGTAAAACAAATATTATGTGATGGTACGGTTGGATTTCCATTTTTATGTATTATTCCTACCATTTCTTCCTCTCTAGTATACACTGAAGGAAAGAAAGTGTTTAATACCTCTGCTTTTTCCTTTTCATCATTTATCAATCCACCCATCTCACTTTTTAGGGGTCCTATATTGTCTTTTTTGATCCTTTTGCTATTTATATACTTAAAAAACTTTTTAGGGTTTGTCTTACTTTCTTTTGCAACTTGTTTTTCAGTCTCTATTTTTGCTAATCTGATTTCCTTTTTGCATTTCTTATTACATTCCTTATAGTTATGGAAGGACTCCTCAGTTCCTTCAGATTTAAACAATTTAAATGCATGCTTCTTTTTTTTCATTTCATCCCTAACCTTTTTATTTTGCCACATTGGTTTAGACTTGACTCTTTTCTGTTTGCTTTCTTTTCTATAGGAATGAACTTATGTGTATATGTTTCTAACATCATTTTGAAGACAGCCCACTTTTTTTCTGTATTTTTTCCTTCAAAAACTGCATCCCAGTCTATGTCTTTTATAGACTCCTTTAGCATATTATTAGCCTTTCTAAAATTTAAAGTCCTAGTTAATCCCTTATACCAGTGGTTCCCAAACTGTGCGCCGCGGCTCTCTGGGGTGCGCGACGCTCTCACCGGGGTGCTTCGGAATGTTTCTATTTCCTATTGTATTCTATTCTATTTTTGTCTTAGGGGTGCATTGAAAAAAAATATGGAGACCCTAAGGGTGCCTCGAACTGAGAGACTTTGAGAACCACTGCCTTATACTGTTGCTTCTGGAAACTAATCTCAAATATGATCATATTATGATCACTGTTTCCTAAGTGATTCCTTACATGAATATTTGATATAACCTCTACATTATTTGTTATTTTAGACTGCTTCCTAGTTGGTTCCTCTACTAATTGAGACACGTAATGGTCTTTTAGCATGCTCAGAAACCTGTTTCCCCTAACTGTACCATAAGTCTCAGTACTCCAATTAATGTCTGTATAATTAAATCCCCCATAATTAAAACTTGACCTAACTGTGCTGCTTTTTTAATTTGCTGTAGAAGTTGGGCTTCCTCAATTAAACTAATATTTGGTAGTTTATTAAACCTGAATAAATAGAAATACATAAGCAATATTTTAGTATAATATATGATAACACTAAACAATGGGTAATATAATCATAGATTATCTCTCCTTTGCAATCCAGATGGCCATGAAGACAGGAAAAGGCTGGATAGATGTTGGGAAGCCTGAACTTGCAACTGGATTTCTTGAAATTGCATTAAATGTAAGTGCAATCCTGCTAAAGTTGTATGGTCTGGATGATGACACCCTATGTTAAATCTGTCTACCATTGTCTTATAGAGTCTGGAGAAGCTGTATTCAATGATGACTCAGAGGAGCACTAAACCAACTGATGTTAACACATACAAAGCATATGTAGAAAAGGATCTTTTCAAAGTACTGACATTTCAGGCTGAAGCTGTAAGTCATATTTTTTTCCACTAGTTTCTACATAACTATTTCTTGCAGCTGTTAATATTATAAATGTATAATGCATATGAAATCATTTTTATGGTGAACCTTATAAATGTTTTATTACATTTTTAAAGGCTGTGGCTCAGAAAGATTTTGGAACAGCATCAACTAAAATTCAGAGATGCAAAGACATGTTGTTGAGACAACCAAAAGAGGTGGGATTTTTCTCAATATATATACACATACATACATTCATACGTATAATAATAGTGTAATATTGTTAAATGTGTTTTACACCCCCCAAAAATGATTGAACATACTGGCCAAATTTATTTATTAATAGGTTTTTATATAGTGCCAGAAATTTATTTAGCGCTTTACAATTTTAACAATCATTATAAAAAGACTGGGTGGTAACAGACAGACTGTGTAGGTAAGAGGGCCCTGCCTGCAAGCTTACACTTTATAGGACATTGAGGATTGATCTATAAGGACAAGTGCTTTATATTAGACACTGGACACTGTGTAAAGATAAATGGACATTAAAATGGATTGTAAATGGACAGTGTGTAAAGTAAAAGTGCTCAGTGCTCTTTATGATCCAGTCGCACAGAATTGTTAGTAGCAGGGCTGAGGGTAAATTTTAGTATGGAAAGGAAAGTTTTCAAGTTGAGTTAATCATTTAAAAGAAAGGTAAACTAGATAGCAAAGTGGTTGTAAATGAGGTTCACAACTATTAAGTAGTAGGTTGTGCAAGTTAATAAATTAGTCTGAAGTGATGAGGTTAAAGGGAGCGCTTGAAAGCTTGGAGAGTAGAGGATAGTCTAATTGGGCGAGAAGGTTATTCCAGAGAGTGTTTGCTGCACGGGAGAAGTCCTGTAACCAGGAATCAGAACATTTCTAGAGGAAAGAATTAGGTCCTTTGAGGATCTAAGAGAGCGAGCTGGGATATATCTTGAGATGAGTGAGGATATGTATGTAGGTGCAGTGTTTTTGATGGCTTTGTAGGTTAGCAAAAGGATTTTGTATTTGATTCTGTAGCATATCAGCAACCATATAGAGATTGACAGAGTGGATCAGCTCTAGAAGAGCGTTTTGCAAGAAAAATCAGTTTAGCGGCTGTATGCAATATGGATTGTAGGATTGTCATTTTCTAATTTGGGAGTCCGATAAGAAGAGCATTGCAATAATCAATGCAGGAGATGTTTAGTGCATGAATTAGCAGTGTTTTGTGTAAGTTATTTGCATATTCTTTTTTTTTAGCTGTATGTAACAGGATTTAGTTTGATATGGAGAACAAAGGACAGTTCAGAGTGAGGGGTAACACCTAAGCATCGAGCTTTAAGAGTAGGGATTATATCTTTGTTATCAACAGAGATGGAGAGACCATGTGGGTGACTTTTATTGGCAGGTGGAAATATTATTAGCTTTGGTTTTCAAAGATTGAGTTTGAGATGACAGGAGGACATTCAGGATGAAATGGCAGAGAGAAATTCAGTTACATGGGCCAACACAGATGATACTGAAAGCCAAATGACTATATTAGTTGACTAAGCGAAGTGATATAGATAGAGAAAAGAAATAGATCCAACACTAAGCCTTGTGGTACTCTAACAGATAAGGGAAGAGCAGAGGAGGTGGATCCAGAAAAGCTAACACTGAAAGAGTGATCAGATAAGTAGAATGTGAACCAGGAAAAGCCATGTCCTGAATAATACGGATTGTAACATTTGTAGTAGAAGAGAGTGGTCAACAATGTTAAAAACAGCAGAAAGATCCAGTAGGATTAAAAAAGAGATACATGCCTGCGATGCTGTGCTTTGCGGGATACCTTTCTAAGATTTCGTGTTTCCTCAGTGTGCCATGGCTGATGTTGAGGTCATCGTGGGGTATAAAGTTTGGTTGAAATGACTTCATCAAGGGCAGCTGTTAGGGTTTTGTTAAGGTGAGATGTAAATGTTACAAGGTTTTAGGAACATATTAAAGTGCTGGAGAATTAAACTTAAGTATAGTACTGATATATGAAAAAATATTATTTAAAAGAATAATGGTCCAAAGTCTCTTCTTGTGCATTCCAGTTAATATAGTCTTTGGTGCTTTAAGTGTTTCTATCGCATTCCATATGGTGTTTAACGCATAGGGAATAAAAAGGGAAAAGATAATAATAAATCGAAAAAAATTAATATACTTCTACATGGTTTGGTGTTGTGCTGTCTACAAGAAATCTATTTGTCTTGCACTGGACTCAGCGTCGGTCCATAAACGGACCACGCCAGATTGGAGGCCTGAAGTCTAACCGGATAGGCATGCCTGATGTTTAGCAGAGCCCCTGATGGTGGGATGGTTTTGACTGCAGGCAAGCGGCAGGTTGCGGCTCTCTGGACAAGCGAGCAGATGCCAAGATGCTGGACTAGATCCAGAGATTGCAGGAATAGTGTAGATAGATAGTGTGGGAGAGACTACCTGGACTGAATACTGAACACTGGAAGCGCACACACAGGAGATACAGGCAGAAACCAGGTACTCAGTATTACAGGAATTAGGGACCGGATAACTGTGACCAAGGACTAAATACAGGACCTGGAACCAGAGAGTTAGAACACACGAGAGGGCTCGATGATACAATATCAGCAGGCAAGGTTTCCTGTTCCTCTGATTGTGAGTAGATGTCAGAGGAATATTTAAATTGAGCTGCTAATTAGTGAGTTCCAGCAAGGGAATGAGCCACACCTGTGAAATAATGCCTGCAGCAATGCCAGGAAGTGCTGGGAACTTAAAGTAGGTCATGTAATCAACAAAGGCAAGAAAAAATATATACGTTGCAGTGAAAAGTGCTGTGATCATGACAGTATCCCCTCCTCCAAAAAGGATGGGCTCAAAACACCCTCATGAGGTTTGTTGGGGAACTTCTTATGAAAGGCTTTCACGGGCTGATGAGCATGGACATCAACAGCCTTTATAAATGTTCGCACTTCAGGACTATTACCCTTTCAATCAAAGAGATATTGTAGACCTCCCCTGGATCTCCATGAACTGAGTATCTGGCTGACCTCATATTCATGTTGGTCTTGCACAAGAACAGGCAGAGGAGGTTTGTGGAAGAAGGTTAATTTGTTAAGGACTATCAGCTTAAGAAGCGAAACAAGGAACACATTTAAACCCGCATAGCAGGAGGGAACTCCAACCAAACTGCCACTGCCACTGGAGGCAAACACTCACAGAAAGCACATAGCAAGAAGCGAGGAGGAGAAAAAGGCCACAATAAAGGAACACTAAGGGAGAAGACCAATCACTCACAGGAAGGCAAGGTTCAAGGCAAATGGTCAAGGAAAGGAAGGGAGGACAAAAGACCACAAGGGTTAACCAAGGAAGGGATGCTCAAGATCACTGCTGACAGAAAACTGGCAAGGCACAGAAACTGAACATCTGGAGAGCAAGGTAGCAGGTCGTTATAGCCGGCAAGAGCAACATACCCCTGACAGTCTATTTACAGGGAGGCTGTCCAATCACAGGCTGCCCTTGGCCCAGCCTCCCTTGGCCATTGGACAAGGTCCCAGCGTTACTGGGACCTATGAAAATAGTTCTCCTGGCGGCAGAGTCAGGAGTCAGTGTGTCCCGGCAGACGGAAGAGCCAGGACTCGCTAGGTAACAAAAGTGCATTCTGGTTGTTCAGCACATCAATCAGAATGCCTGTAACACTCACAAGATAAATAATGGAGACTAAGAATAGGCTTCATGAACCAGGTTGTTGTAGGCAAATTCATCCCAGGGCAAGAGATTCACCCAGTCGTCTTGACTTGCAGAGATACCGGTTTGCAGAAATTTTTTTAGTTCCTGATTCGTTCTCTCCGTGATCTTTTTTGTTTGTGGGTGATAGATGGAGGAGAAATTGATTTTGACACTGAAGGACTTGCAAAGGGCTCATCAAAATCTGGTGACAAACTGTGAGCCTCAGTAGGATACAATTTCAGATGGACAGTCATTGAGCCTGAATATTTTTCCGATAAATACTTTGTCCAAATTAGGAGCAGATGGTAAACCGTTAAGAGGGATAAAATGAGCAGCTATGATAAACCAGTCCACCACTACCCAAACGACTCTGAATTCAAATCTGTGATGAAATACATGGCAATGCAGGTCCATGGAAGATCTGGATTTGGTAGTGGCAGTAGAGGGCTATAGGGATTCTAGCGGGAACGTCTTTGAATAGGCATAGATGCAACAAACTCCTTGATATCCTTATTCAGAGTCGGCCACCAGTAGCCTTGAGAGATGAGTTCCCTGGTGTTTTTAACCCCAGCATGACCAGCGAAACAAGATGAGTGGGCCCACTTGAGTCTTAATCACATTTCAGGGGCAATGAAGCTGTTACCCGAAGGGGGTTGCAGGGTGATACTCCCAAAACTACACTGCTGGGGTCCATAATGGGTCTTAGATTGAAGAGCTTGGGTCCTGGTCTTCAGGAACAAAAGCTCGATAGAGAGCATTTTCTCTTAGTTTTTTTTGCCCTAGGAAAAAAGTGCAAATAGACTTGAATTGGGCAAAGAACAAGGACCACCAGGCTTGATGTGCATTCAAACACTGGACTAAGTGAAGGTAGGTCAAGTTTTTGTGGCTAGCATAGATCATGACCAGGTGAATGGCACCCTCAAGGAAGTACCGCCATTCTTCCAGAGCTCATTTGACAGCAAGCAGCTCTTTATGCTCAGTGCCGTAGTTCTTCTTGACAGGCGAGAAATTGTGGAAGAACACACATGGGACTAGCTTGTTGGTAGAGCTGCATTGGTATAAGAATTCTCCAGCTTCATAGGAAGAAGTGTCGACTCCCAAAAAGAACGGCTTAGTGGTATCAGGCTGATGTAGGATGGGTGCCTGTTTCAGGTGCTCAGAAGCCTTTACAGCCTCAGCAGGCCAAGAGGAGTCTTTGCCACTTTGCTTTGTGTGAGCCACAATCAGAATAAATATAATAAAAATAAATCAAATAAATATTAGCGAATCCCAGAAAGCTCTGGGTGGCCTTGAGACCCCATTGGCTGGGGTCGCTGCAGAATTTCCTTCATTTGTCAGGGTCCATTTGTAGACTATTACTGAGGAAAGGCATCTGTTCCTTTTCAAAAATACATTTCTCCAGTTTGACATGTAACCATGCATGGTTATATCTGATTCAAAGATGAGTATACCACATAGATAAAAAAGAATGTCCCAGAAGATCTCGTTCATGTACTTCTGGAAGATGGCTAGGGCCTTGCATAACCCAAAATGCATGACCAGATATTCATAGTGTCTGTCCCTGGTGTTAAAAGCCATCTTCCTTTCATCTCCCTTGTGGATACAAAGGAGGTAGTACACCCCTCTGAGATCCAATTTGTTAAGGACCATGGCTCCTTTTACCCTGTTAAAAAGTTCCATAATTAAGGGTGGAGAGTGATGCCATTTAATCCCCTGTAATCAATGCAGGGACGTAACTCCCCAGACTTTTTTGTTTTTACAAAAAAGAAACCAGCACTGGCCCTCGAACTGGACTTCTGAATTCAAGTTTTTCTTTATGAATTGTGCAAGGTTTTCTTTAATGTAGGCTGACATGGCTTCAGATTCTGATATTGACAGGGGATATGTCTTGCCTCTAGGAGGTGTTTTGTAGAAGATCGATGTTGCATACCCACTTGCGATGAAGCAGCAAGGTTTCAGCCTTGTGTTTGCTGAATACATCTGAGAATTGGGTATACTGAGGAGGGAGTCCATGAAGCAGATTTTCAAGACTGGAGGAACTGTCTTGGGTGGAAATTTTCTGGACTGGCCATGGCCAATGGAACCACAGACATAGGAGAGACTGGATGAAGACAGGACTTACGACAATTGACACCCCAGGACCGTATTTGTGAGGTATGCCAATAAATGGTTGGGGAATGCAGTGTTAACCAGGGTAACCCCAGGACTACAGGATGGATTGCAGATTTCAGAACTTGGAAGGAGATGGTTTCCAAATACACCTACTTGAAGTTAAACAGTTTCAGTACAGAGTTGAAGGGGAGTGGCACCAATTTGGCTGCCATCGATTGCAGACAGGACTAACAGTCTTTCTAGGGGTTCATTGGGTATAGAAAGTCTCTCCACAATCTCCGCAGATATGAAATTACCTGCCACCCCAGAGACGACAAAAGCATTTAGCAAATGAGACTATTTTGCTGGTATATAAATTACAGGCATACATAGGAGTTGAGATGATTCTCTAGAAGTGGTAGGGAGTTTTAAAGTAGATCCTAGTTGGAACTCCCCAGAAGCAACTAGGAGTGTGCGTTTCCTGGGCGCTTGGGGTAGGAGGTCTTGAAATGCCCGGGATCAGTGCAATACAAACAAAGATTGTTTTGGCGACGTCTCTCCGTCTCTTGGGAAGATAGACGAGAGTGATATAATTGCATGGGTACTTCCACAGAATTCCTTTTTTCAGATAACTTGTAAAATATGTTCTGAGTATAAATGATTGTTTAGGATATTTTTAACAAGCAAGGACAACATTGGACAGATGTCCAATCTAAAGGAGCTTGACATGTATTCTTGACATAGTTAAACAATCAGAACGGAATTTAGGAGCCAGTGACCCCACCACATAAATTGTCCCCCTTCCCACTGGGAAATATTACACTATAATTTTATATACTTCCTCTAATAATTCTCCATGTCTATAGAGCACTATATTTTTGGGGTGAGGGAGGATATAATATATACTCCACATAATAATGCTCTTAAGTCCTCCCTATTTTTGCTTATATATCCCCCCCTAATAGGCATCTACATTCCTCCTATAATAATAATTATCTTTAATTGTGCTCAAATTATCCCTCTATATTAATTAGAACCCTGTAATGAGAATCTGTTTTTGGTGGGAAAATAAAAGCCTATAATGAGGGATAATTTGAGCACATTTATGGAGCTATAAAGAGCTTAATTATGAGGCATATAGTCATTATGCCCCATGATAAAGTTTCTTAGTTATATTTAACTGTACTCAAATTATTCCTCCAAAATAGTTCTCTATATGCCCCATAATAAAACCCTTTAACCCTCTTCTCCCACCATATCCTAGCCTCTCCTCACCTATCCTCTTCTCTCACTTTAACTTACCTTTGTTTTCTTTCTCTGTGTTCCTGCCTGCCCACACTGTCTACAGCTCCTGGCAGAGAAGCTCCCAACAGCACTGAATTCATCCCTCTCTCTCAGCAGCTTACAGACAGTGCTGGGATCTAATTCTAGATCTTAAAGCAGTAAAATTGCAGTTCTATACTTCAACAAAATAAACAACAAAAAACTGGTAGGATAAACCCTAGACATGTGCCAGGAATATCCACCACTGTAAACAGTTAAAATGAGTATAGCATCCCTATAGTGGGCAATGTGGTATTATAGTTTTCAGGAAAATATGTAGCTTCTCTGGAAGAAGTGTTTCATTAATATATTCAACAGACAGAGATTGTCAGACGCTGTCCCTGCTTTCTTTAGTGAAGTGACAGATGTGGTGCTGGCTGTCACTCACATAAGCAGCTGGTCCTCTGAGCGTAAATGAAGATTAAGAACGCGGATAGATGAAGACTAAGAACCAGGATTGACTGTGGTTGATAGGATTTCAAATTATGTAAATATCTGATCACTAACTACTTGGGATCTGCAAATATTTGTGGGGAACAGGTGACTAAATTAGTCCCATCAAAGATGAGCTGAGGCGAGCACTTGAGAGGTTTCTGAATACTGGATAATTAGTTTGTACAGACAATTAATTTTCATATGGAATCTGTAGATGAATTCCACTATCAAAATAGAAAAAACCATGTTGAAATGCAGGGAAATATATGTCAAAGAGGAGGTAACATTTAATACTGTTGTGAATAAGGGATACTAAAACAATTTGTTATTCTTTAACATTAAAATGCCATTGTTTATAAAAGTACACAGATATTTTAAAGCAAGATCATTGAGTAAAACACATATTAATTCCAAAATATCAGTCATCTAGTTCAATCTCCATATATCAAAAGAGTTAACAAAATTAAGAATTGCCATAAATAAATATTGTGAAAATGAGAATAACAAGTTGGTGTATATATTCCATAAAGACTATCCCAAGCATAAGTCCTTCTGTTGACACATTACAGTTGCCCCTACAAGGGCAGATCTCACTTACTGATATAGGGCTGGATACAGACCCCTGCACACTTTCTGTATGTGTGGAGGTCTTTCAGTACGCACGAGAGAGAGGGGAGTGAACTCACCCTTTCGCTGCCCTCTCTTGTATGCAAATTTGTGTGACTTACAATTGACTGCTGATCCGCTCATAAATACCTAAAACCCATCCTTAATGAAATTTAAATGATCCCTCCCGCTCACCTTGGTGGGCAAAGGGGAAGCACAGCCCCTTTTTATTGTACGGAACTAAGTTCAGTATGATAGAAGTTATGGGCGTAAAACACACTTAACATCTGGAGACAGCATGCGAAACCCCCCCACCCAAAATACCCAACTTACAGTATGCACTTTGCGGGCCGTATTCAGACCACCGGACGTATTGCATATACGTCCGGTGTTTACCGAAATTGTATACTGCGCATGCGTAGTAAGTTTTTAACGTAATCTACGTATCTTTTCGGTATGTAGATTGCGTAGATGCGGTCTTAAAGACGTATATGCAACACGTTCGGTGGTCTGAATACGGCCCTGCTTGTGTAAGTGGGGTGACGAACTCAGCTCTGGATTCGGCCCATAATGAGAAAAACAAAAATCACCATACTTAACAGATAAAACAAATACACAAAAAGTAATAAAGCTGGGTACACTCATGACAGATTTATAAGGTTTGTGGGGGGCCCATGAGATACTAACCTGTGGTAATCCCTGACTCACGTTAACAAACTATAAAGAGACACATGTACATAATACCATGGGGTAGATCCAGAACTACGTTTGCCGTACGTTTACACGCGTCGCGTATTTACGCATGCGTACTTTCTATACACTCCCCTAGGCACATCCCTTGAATGTACGTATTTTGTCAAGATACGCTTTTCAAACCCTAACTTTTGCCAACATAACCGCAGTGATCGGCACACGTACGTATGGGCCACATGTATTTACGCAGCTAAGCACGCTCATACTGTACACTCTAAGTACAAACCCCGCCTACTTAACGTATTTCAGACGTATTTTGGACTCACGTAAAATTGGCACGCCCACACGTAAGGATTTACGTGACACATAAGTGAATGGCCCATATGTCTCAAGTAATCAAGTGCTTGTTGCAGCCTAGAAAATAGTTCAAGATAAAAAAATAAAAAGAGGCACTTTGCTAAGATATCTTTAAAAATGCTAATTTTCATTATTAAGAACTGTAAAAAATGAATTTAAACAATTATTAAATCAATACTAACAGTCTAAATAACATACTAATACAATTAAAATCCTATACCATGTATCCGTTTAGCTTAAAATGGAAACTCCATTTTGATGATTTTCATCAGGATGAATAGGAGCAATGCTCACCACTATTGCTATTATTGCTATTAATCAACCTTGATGGAATATGCAAAGAACATACGGGGGCGAGCTGATATATGAACTAAACAATTACAATACACATCCCAATTATGTAAAAAAGAAGAACAATATTTATTAAAATACCAAATTAAATAATATGAAACATAAATATGACAACAATTGTGAAGGGCATATATAATAATAGAGTAAAACACGATTGAAATAGAAGTTACAATAGTAACCACCCTGCAGGGTTTTGGGAAACTTTGTTGCAACGTGCACGTTTAGAAATTATTTGCTATTTCAGATTGGAGGATTGAACTCCACAGATAATAAGTGCTTGTGGTATAAAGCCAAGGCAAAATAGTATGAAGTTATATGCCCAGAAATAAATAAATGGCAAAGAAGAGATCCACATGTAGCTTGTGTAGCCTAGCTAAATTGGCAGCCCAATAAAAGCACCGAAGTTCCTGATATAATCCTCAGATGGAAGTAAAAACAATGTCTATAGAGAAACGTTACACACCACCTTCTAGTGTGAAGGTATGATAATTGGAAGGTCAAATAGCTACTATGCAACTATTTAGCTAATATGCTACTAGCTTTACTGAAACATCAGACATATATACAGTATATATATATAAACCAATAATATGCCTGAGGGTATATTGAAGCAGCACACCACAAAAAGTCTATGTTTCAAAAGTAGAAAAACTGTATTGTAGATCACATATCATAATCAGACATGATAGATTATATGGAGGAGATAAAGTGCCATAGTGCAAAAAATATAATGTGACAAAAAAAAGTGCAAAAAAGAGAAAAATAGCAGCATATTACAGCAACAAGTTCATGGTGTGAGCACTGAAGGTCCTGATAGCTTGACAACTCCAACAAGATTCAATAATAATAGCCAATAGGTCCAAGCTTCATAAAGACAACTCCACATTGGAAAGGACTGTGGTATATAAAGTGACAAAACAGCTGGCCCGACAGCTGTTTCGGAGCTATCGCTCCGTCCTCAGGGGTCCAAGTAACACAAGATTGCTGCTGAATATGACCGATGCCAATACTGCTGCTATATAAAGAGACAAAAATAATTAGCAAACTTACCGCAGCTGTTGCTGAACAACCCCTTACGACTCTCCATCCGCGCCTCCGGACAGCGTGCGATCCTGCCGTCGCTCCCAGTCTGACGTCACTGTGGAGCGTCGACGCTGCTAGGCAACATCAACGCTAGCGGTGCCAGATAGCTGGCAACGCTGTAACACATGCGGCGTCACCCGGGGGATCGGTCCAATCAACCACGCTGGGATGGCCACGACACATGGGGGCGGGGGAAGTCAGCCTAAGTGCGGTGAATACAAATAAATAAAGCAAAACAAAGGGGCGGTACTGACAAGTATGCATGATCAATGTCACAAAGCTGTATGACTGACGTCACAAAAAACAAGAAAAATTAAGCTCTTCATTTAACCCATTGGGAGCAAGACAATCAAATTTATGGATTAATCTAGCCTCTTTTCTTAATAGAAGAAGTCCCCTGTCACCACCCCTTTGCGGTGGGGGAATCTGTACTAGGGGCATACATTTAAGATCCCTCATAGTATGTCCCATCTCAACAAAATGTCTCGCAACGGGGGGAGTTTTACTATCCAAAATAGTGAAGGCTTTTTTCAATGAAGACCTGTGTAAGGCCAGTCTCTCCTTACACATTCTCACCGTTTTCCCTATATAGATTTTTTTTACAAGGGCATGTAATTAAATATACCACATATCTGCTTTCACATGTAAGCCTCTGTTTAATGTTGAACACAAAATTCTCAGGATGTGTGAAGCGGCCACCTAATAAGAGAAAGGAACAATTAATGCACCCGCTACACCGGAACACTCCCCCTTTAGTATTTAACCAAGATTTGGTACTTATCGGGACTATATCCGTTTTCATTAACCTGTCCATAAAATTGGGACTGCGTTTTAAACACATTAGCGGCTTAGATTGCAGACTTGCACCAATCTTAGAGTCACTGGAGACGATGTGCCAGTGTCTTGACACAGCATCTCTCAATTCCCCAGATATGGTGGAATACGTGGTACTGAAAACTATACGGTTTTCCTTGGTTATATTTTTAGGTGTAAATAAACTCTCCCTATCAATTGACAGACATCTGTTGATCGCTGTCATAACCTCTCTAGGGTTATAGCCCCTGGCAATAAATCGATTGCCCATTTCGTTAAGAGCATCTGGTAATGCAGCCCTGTCAGAGGTGATGCGAACCACCCTCAAAAGCTGCGAAAAAGGGAGACCACTCTTGAGGGGTCGAGGATGAAAACTCTCCGCCCTCAAGAGGGTGTTCCTGTCAGTTTAATTATTAAAACCCGTAGAGGTTTGTGTAATTTGGACATCTAGATAATTGATTGTGGATTTTGAGAAATCCATGGTAAATTTGATTGGTGAATTCGGAAGGTTCAAACAAGAAAAAAATTCATTTAGCAAGTCCTCTGACCCCGTCCACAGTAAAAAGAGATCATCGATATACCTTACATAAAAGGCAATCGATTTAGAAAACTTCGGGTGTCCCAGGATGTGTTCACTTTCAAAAAAGTACATGAAAGTATTGGCATACGATGGGGCCATGTTTGACCCCATCGCAGTCCCTTGTAGCTGTAAATAAAAAGTGTTGAAAAATAAAGTAATTTTTTGTCAAAATGAATCGAATCAAAAACAACAAAAAATTAACAGAAGGACCATCAGGAATTTCATCACCAAGCATGCGTTTAACCGCAGAGATACCCGTCTCATAAGGGATACACGTGTACAAATTTGACACATCCAAAGTAACCAATATACAATGCCCAGCTAGATGCTGGACCTCTTTCAAACGTTGTAAAAAATGAGTGGTGTCTTTTAAATAACTTGATTTTCTGAACAAAGCCTTGCAAAAAATAATCAACATATTGAGAAAGTGGCTGTCCCAGTGACCCCCTGGAAGAGATGATTGGTCTTCCAGGAGGGTCACTGAGACTTTTGTGAATCTTTGGTAAAATATAAATTAATGGTGTTACCGGAAAATCTTGACGCAAAAAACGTGAAGTTTCAGTCGTAATCACACCCTGGGACACCGAAGCATTTAGGAAGGTATCAATCTCCTTCTTATATTGAGCTGTGGGGTCAAAAGGAAGAGAGTTATAACAAGTTGTGTCATGCAACTGACATAATACTTCATTAATATATGACGATTTATCCAGCAAGACAACCACCCCACCCTTATCTGCTGAGCGGACAACAATCGAATCATTGCTTTTTAGACTAGACAATGCCAATCTTTCATCAGACGTTAAGTTGGAAAAAGGGACTTTGCTCTTATGCCAATGTGATAAAACATCTCTTTTAACAAGTCTCATAAATGTTTCTATAGATGCATTGTTGACTTGTGGTTCGAATTTAGATGGAATTCTGAAGACAGCTGGACTCCTCTCCTCAACTTGTTGCTTACAAAAAAAGTCCTTTAACTTTAGTAATCTGTGAAACTTGTATAGATCCACCTCTAAATCAAAGATATTAGGACGATATGTCTCTACAAAAGTAAGGCCCTTAGACAGGACACACATTTCTGCAGATGTTGGTACGTAACTGGAAAGATTATACGCTACGGTCTCTTCTTGGAATCTGTTGCAGTTTTTGAGTTACTTGGCCCTCCATAAGCCCCTCCTACAGGGTCTCTTGGGCCTTTGCTGCATGTCGTGATATCTGTGCGTAAAAAAACTCTTTTTTGTTTGTTGGAAGGCTCGTTTCTCATCGACTGATCCGAATCACTCAAAGAATTCCCCGACTCTAGATCTGTAAAAGACCGTTCAAAATTGTCGTTTCGTGATCTTCTTTGGAAAGTTTTAGTACGGGGCTGATACCCAGATTGCGTCTACTTGTAGATTTTATTCTCTCTATAATCCTCCTTTACCTTTCGATATTTGTGTTTTTTTAACGCTAACAAGTTGTCCTCGAATTGTTGCAAAGAAATGCTTAATTTTTGTAGCCAATCAGTGGCTTTGTCAGCTGTAAAGATAGGTAAGTCCTCAGTCTCCAATGTAGTTATTTGATTGTCAATGTGAATAATTTCTTTATTAACATGCTCTATAACCAACACAATCAGATCCATTGAACATTGGTTTAGAATGGCACACCATTGTTGGCAAAAAGCAGGATCATTTCTTCCAATTGTTGGCTGATTGTTAATACGGAAGCCAGCTGGAATTAGTTGCTCCTTATAATATCATGTAAGTGTCGGTCCATGCAGGCGCAACTCTATAGCTCTCTTTTTAAGTTTAAATAAATCATCAGAGATCTCAGCAGGTGTGCATTTGTCAAAGCATAAGCTGTCAGTATCCGTAAACAAAATATTAGAAATCTCCTCCTGTGTGTATCTCTTAGTACCAATAGAACATATCTGATCCATCAGAGCAAAGATAAATTGTATGAAAAAATACAAAAATTGAATATTTAAACAATATGGTGCATCACCACAAGGGTAAGCAATATCCAGAAAACTCAAGATGTATTTGAATAGGGAGCACACATATAAAGCTATAATGGGTGCTCGCTTAATCTTCAAGATAATAAACCAATAATATGCACAAGGGTATAGTGAAGCAGCACACCACAAAAAGTCTATGTTTCAAAAGTAGAAAAACTGTATTGTAGATCACATATCATAATCAGACATGATAGATTATATGGAGGAGATAAAGTGCCATAGTGCAAAAATATAATGTGACAAAAAAAGTGCAAAAAAGAGAAAAATAGCACCATATTACAGCAACAAGTTCATGGTATGAGCACTGAAGGTCCTTATAGCTTGACAACTCCAACAAGATTCAATAATAATAGCAAATAGGTTCAAGCTTCATAAAGACAACTCCACATAGCAAAGGACTGTGGTATATAAAGTCCAAAGGTGGCCCGACAGCTGTTTCGGAGCTATCGCTCCGTCCTCAGGGGTCCAAGTAACACAAGATTGCTGCTAAATATGACCGATGCCAATACTCATACTTCATCTGGAGGGACAGCGGAGAGCGCACCGGATCATCTCAGCCTGCCGCAGGACGCATAATGGAGCCTGCGGTGATCGCATTG
>WWET01001453.1:56036-66754 GCA_011038615.1 Limnodynastes dumerilii
AATTGGAGTCAGGAGTCAGCCAACCTGGAGTCCAATCAATGAGACGAGATTGGAGGTGTTGGCTAAAGCTGCCCTGCCCTATAAAAAACACACCAGTTTTGAGTTTGCTATTCTCAAAAAGTATTGCCTGATGTGAACCATGCCTCGCACAAAAGAGCTCTCAGAAGACCTACGATTAAGAATTGTTGACTTGCATAAAGCTGGAAAGGGTTACAAAAGTATCTCTAAAAGCCTTGATGTTCATCAGTCCACGGTAAGACAAGTTGTCTAAAAATGGAGAAAGTTCAGCACTGTTGTTACTCTCCCTAGGAGTGGCTGTCCTGTACAAATGACTGCAAGAGCACAGCGCAGAATGCTCAATGAGGTGAAGAAGAATCCTAGAGTGTCAGATAAAGACTTACAGAAATCTCTGGCACATGCTAACATCTCTGTTGACGAATCTACGATAGGTAAAACACTAAACAACTATGCAACTATTGGAACCGTTTGGTTGAGGTTATTGCTGCCAAAGGAGGGTCAACCAGTTATTAAATCCAAGGGTTCACATACTTTATCAACCCTGCACTGAGAATGTTTACATGGTGTGTTCAATAAAAACATGAGAACATATCATTGTTTGTGTGGTATTAGTTTAAGCAGACTGTGTTTGTCTATTGTTGTGACTTAGATGAAGATCAGAACACATATTATGACCAATTTATGCAGAAATCCGGGTAATTCCAAAGGGTTCACATACTTTTTTTTGCAACTGTATATTTGTATCTACGTTATCTGCACTAGGGACATCATATTGATGTTAAAAGCTGAACTGATCTCGTTTTCACCATAGCAATATAATTCATCTAATACCTTGGTTATGGCGGTATACAGTAACATGACATTAGGATATCAGGATAAGAAGCACTTGTTATACTCTAAACTGTAACAGACATGAAATTCAACACAAACTCATTCATGTATGATTTATGTACATCTTGGTCATCAGTGATGCTCTGTACTGATACTGGTTTTGCTAACATACTCTACAACTGTTATGTTATTCTCTGACCAACTTCATTATCTTCATAATATGTGTGGAACAACAATCTATTGTACTGTTCCACTAGTCTTTACATCCCCATGTTAAATAATATGCAACTGAATTTCAGAATTTAAAAACCACATATTGAACAGCAATCACACACACACACATCTACAGTATAATACTGTCTTTTTGGAGGTTTTTTTGTGTCATATAATTTTGCTGACAGTGCAGTTTTTATTGCATTTTTTTCTGTAGGCCAAAGTGCTCAGACTACTTGCGACCGTGTATCTGGAGTGGGACTGCAAACTATATGAAGACAAAGCTCTGAACGCCATCCGAATAGCTAATGAGGTATGGTTAATTTGTTTTATTTGCTGTAAATTAAATGAATTAGCTATAATTGCATTTATCATCTTTTTCCATATATGAGGTATTATTTGTAACTCAGTTATATTGTATTTATTGTTATATTGGTAAAGTATGCCCATCAATGAGTATTACTGTAGAGATTGTTTTTTGTTTTATCATAAGCACACCGTGTATTCCTGGCAGAGGGGGGGAGGCAAGGGTGTCAGAACATTTGTAGGTTGGGAGGGCAAGATTTTTTTTTTTGGGTGTGCCCTCCCTCTCTCTATGTCACATGCCTGCATTTTAAGAAAATTAATACAGAAGAATTCTAATGAATATAACACAGTGAACAACATTTTAACTTACTTTATTATTCTCCTTATTAGATTTAACTTAATAGATTTAACTCATACAGCCAGCTGAGGCTACATGACACATTCACAAAAGTAATTCATTTTTTTTTAATGTCCATGAACCAACACTGGCTGCAAGCAACTCATAAGATGTTCTCCAGAACAGTGTCTGCCAGGTTAATGCTGTTCTTCATTGACAACAGCATTAGCCCGGCAGTCATTGTTAGTGAGTTAAAGGCTTACTGTGTTCAGGGGGGGGAACAGAGGGTGCTCTGTTAGTATTAGATCATTGATTAGTCTGCCACCCAGAGATACTTACAGGAAGCTCCTGCTCTTCCTTGGACAGTGCCCTCCCCTTCCCCTGTTCCTACACCATGATTCCTAGCAAAAATAAATGATCAGTAAAAGCTAAGTCTCCTTTTTATTTGTAACCCACCCATAATTAGCAAGTTTAAAACCCTACTTGTAATTATATATTAAAAAAAAAAAACAGAAAAAAACACAAATCTTACCTTAAGACCCTGGCTGTAAGAGAAGGTATCAGGGATCGTATTCACACTTTTTTACACAAGCTACATAGGATTTCAGCACGGAAATCCTGTTTAAATCTGTACTTAGCGAGATACGTACGGAGGGTTGTGGCAGTTCTCCATAAGTAGGAAGTTACGTGAAAGTGGGTGGGAGTGGGGCATTTAAATGGCCTATTAAGGGTGCAGTTATTAATGAACGCACGTACCTAAGTAACTTAGGCACAAATATACGCACAGAGGGTTAAGGTTGCCCTACGGTGGCGGAAGTCTGCAAAAACCGTTAGTAAGAGGGTATGTCACGGGTGTTGCCTTGCAACTTAGGCGTGTATATTTACCAATCTGTGTGCACTTATTGGAAACTTAAGTGTGAATCAGGGCCAGGTCTCTGCAGGGGAGGTCATGTGACACGCTGTGAGAGAGAATTTCTCACAGTGTGAAAGAGTCATCACTGGCTACAGAGCTGGAGAGTGCTGTGTCTCTCTCTCTGCAGGTGATGACTCATAGACTTCTCTGAACTGTAAGTGAAGGATTTGTAAATCGCCAAGAGAAAAACTGCAGAAAGTCCCATGCGTATGTATACTATATGTAATACTAAAGCATGCCTGTCATTTCTGAAGCGTCATAGACGTCCAGAGGCGATAAGGCGGTCACTGGCGCATACTTATTTCAAACTTATCTGTGAATCAGGCCCTTTGTGTTTTGTGTTCGTAATTAGCCAAGTTATACCCCATTCACATCACCATTGTAAACTCGGGTTTTCACCTGGCACAGTCCATCTACCCAGGTTAAGGGGTGATGTGAAAGGTTCCTGGTTATTCTTCCCGGGTCTAATGACAAAAGAAGGGTTTTCCCCAGGTCTAATCCTGGTATGGGTGTGGTGTGACAAAAAATACCTGATTGGAGGGACAAATCACTAGCCGGGAGCCACACTCCGCCCATCAAACTGACAGGGCAGACCTGGGTCCTAGAATTTACTGTGTCAACCCTGCAGTGTGATTCATGATCTGTTTGACACTCCAATATCCCAGGTTGTAAGACCCGGGTTATTGCCGGGATGGTGATTTGAAAGTGGTATATATGAAATCAAGATAACACTTTCCAACTGATTCTAAATTGTTTATGTAGCAACTTTTTTTTAGCAGTATGCATATTTAGATGCAAAGATGTAGTAGGAAGCCATAGCATCTGTTGTGGTAATCCTTCTTCCAACATTCACACTAGTTTTTTTCTTACAAAATCATTTAAATACATCACAATTAGGTAACCCCCCCCCACACACACACACACACACACACACACACACACACACACAATGTTAGGCATATCTGAATGATTAAATAATATGTATTACAAGAGTACCACCATAATATTATTTAAATTAGCTTGGGTAATTGTGACTTCTCTAGCCAACTGCCTTGAGGGTTATCACTAATTGTGTCCCCACATGTTCATCCCCTTCTCAGAGTAGTATAGAAATAACAGTGGGGAGAGGGCATCTAGAGGGAACAGTGGGTAGAAGGGTATAGTTTGAAGGGGGAAGAAGTATAAAGGTAACAATGGGGTAAGGGAGAATATAGAGGCAACAGTGTGGGAGGTGGTATATAAAGAACCACTGGGTGAAAAAAAATATTAGGGGGACTTGAGGTGGAGGGAACAGAGAGAAGAAGGAGCTGGAGGGAACAGGAGGCTCTGTAGTCTGAAATGAAAAAGGAGGATTATGGGTCTTCAGTACAAGAAAAAGCTAGGGGGTCAAATTGTTAACTGTTTGTGTTGAGGTTTTTGTTCACTAAAAGATATTGGACCTGATGAAGAGTTAAGGGTTAAATCCATACATTATCCTCCATTATGCAGGATAATGTACGGACTTTGGTATCCAACATCCCGCACGCAGAAGAACAGGGCACTTCCCGTGCTCTCCTACTTGCCGATGATGCATCTGTGCCCAGGACACTTCCTTAAGCATTCTGCATGGAAACCCTTCTGTACAGAATACAGAATTTTATGTAAGAACTTAGCCAAGCCCTTACTGTACAATTTAAATGCCAATATCCACCATGCGTAACTTGTATGCAAGGTGGGCCAGCCCCCTGCGTGGAGGCTGAATTCTGCACAGAATGCAGCATCCGGTGTTCCATTGCACAGGTATTGGTACTGCACATTCCCTGTATCTATTCAGAGCTTTCTGAGAAAAGAATTAAAAACATATTTTGTAATTTTTATTAATTGGTGCCTTGCTTTTTTTCTGTCTCTCCAGGAACAGGATCTTTCATGATCTGTTTGACACTCCAATATCCCAGGTTGTAAGACCCGGGTTATTGCCGGGGTGGTGATTTGAAAGTGGTATATATGAAATCAAGATAACACTTTCCAACTGACTCTAAATTGTTTATGTAGCAACTTTTTTTTAGCAGTATGCCAGTATGCATATTTAGATGCAAAGATGTAGTAGGAAGCCATAGCATCTGTGGTGGTAATCCTTCCCCAACATTCACACTAAAGTTTTTTTTCTTACAAAATCATTTAAATACATCACATTTTGGTAACCCCCCCCCACACACACACACACACACATACACACACAAAATGTTAGGCATATCTAAATTATTAAATAATATGTATTACAAGAGTACCACCATAATATTAACTTGTATGCAAGGTGGGCCAGCCCCCTGCGTGGAGGCTGAATTCTGCACAGAATGCAGCATCCGGTGTTCCATTGCACAGGTATTGGTACTGCACATTCCCTGTATCTATTCAGAGCTTTCTGAGAAAAGAATTAAAAACATATTTTGTAATTTTTATTAATTGGTGCCTTGCTTTTTTTCTGTCTCTCCAGGAACACTTACATCCAGCGGGGCTTTTTTTGAAAATGAAGATCCTTTTGCAGTGTTCTGTGCCTGATGATATAATTACCATATGTGAGAAGCCTTTGACATTGTGACTAATATTTTAGTATGTAGTGAATGAAAGTTAGTTACACTACTTGTCTTTGTGGATTTGCAGCAGCTGCAGAGATGCTGGGTCATGAGTTGGCATTGGATGTGTACCTGAACACAGTAAAACTTTTGATGGAACACAGAAGGTAATATTTAGATTTTTTTCCTTATCCTCCATATTCAGTGTTTCTTACCTGATTGAAAAATCAGTATTAGCAGTTTACAGCTTTAGATTTCCAATCAAAATTTAACGTAAAAGAAGAAGTTCATGAACTTTAAAGATAGAGTTTAATTGGCTTTTAAAAGATCTTTTTCATCAACATATATTTATACAATAAAAATACATATTTGATCTTTGATAAATATTTACCAGTTTTGCTTTAATTGTAACATATTGGTAACAGGAAACATTTTTACCATAAAATTCAACAAAACATCAACTTAAACTCAAACATTTGCTGTATCTGTACAGTTGCAACTGGAAAAATTGTAAAGTCTATGATAATGAGTCAGTTCATGTTGCAGTGTATTACAGTTTTGTAGAGCTAACAGTATTCCTTAAATTCTGTCTTTGAAATGTGTGAAAATTTCAGCCAAATTCAGACTCTCGCAAAATAGACTTCAAAATAAATTTGAAAAATGTTCTTTCAACTCGGTGTGGCCTCCTACCCCTTTACCATTTGGAGATTGGGAGGGATTGGTTGTATTGGGCACCTTATCAATAGACAGCAAAAGAGGGCTTTAACTTTTGTGGAAGCAGTAGAGAAATGTGAGTCTATGAGAGCATCTCCACTAAGTTTTATGCCATCCAAACACTATATACAAACGGTTATTTGTAAATTTTCTAACGCTGACTGGACCAAACAATTTGATCATTTGCTCTCCCGCCCCACCCTCTAAAAGGCAAGCAATTTCTTCTCAGTATTGTTTCCTTAGAGAAGACCTTGATCATACCAAAATAAGCTCTGGTCTATCGCAATGGCTCCCATTATTTCCTACTCTTTATATGGAAACTCTTTTAAAGGCACTTTCACAATCAAGAAAACTCTTGTCACCCACAACATATCAAGAGCTATGTTTGAATGTATCCACAGAGGTTGTCTCTCACCACGCAGACGGCATATGATGGGTATTGGTGATACTCAAGTCTGCCAAAAATGTCAAGCATCCAAAGCTGGGCTATATCATTGTCTTTGGGAGTGCCCTGTGATACGACACTTCTGGCTGAAGGTCAAGCGACACGCTGAACAATATCTAATTACCTTTGTCCCATTTACACCTGAGTAAGCTTTGTTTGGAATATTACTCTCCAATCAAAGAGTAGCTAAGGGATGTAGGTTATTGCTCATAATATGTTCAGCAGCTAAGAAATCAAGGACTGGATTCACAAATCCGGTGTGAGTTAGGCGCGGACAGACCCGCACCTAACTCACATGTCCAGCCCCCCTTAATTGTCCGCACGGACATTGCCGCTACCCGCCTCCTCCCTGTCTAATCTAAATACCTCCCTCCTCCCACTTTTTCCCAAACTCTCCCCGAGGCGGCATTACGCTGCCTCTTTTTACCTAAAATACTCCGGGCGGTCTTTAAAGAACTGGTACGTAGATTACATAAAGGACCTACTACGCATGCGCAGATATGCACCAAAGAAGTTACTGCTTCTTAGGTGTGAATCCAGCCCCAATTCTTTAAAACTGGACCAGTGTCAATCAAATTCCATTCCCCTTATACTTAGAAAAACTTTCGCATGGATTGGGTGGAAACGTTACTAGACAAAGAGAAACGTGTTTCACATTTCTTTAACACCCGGGAAACGTATATTGGTATATTGACTGTGGACTTCCAGCATCAGGTCAGCAAAGGGCTGCAGAACACCTTATGGTATCTAATGAGAGTAATATCGGGAAATCCACCAATCAATGTAGCAACTTAAAGGCTTTACCGCCGCTTCCTCCCTGGGCTTGGAATAAAAAAATACTCCTAAACACTATTATTATTAATTGACTCATAGACCATACGTTTCTCTTATTCATACTTTATTTGTGAGACATCTTGTATCTCAACAGTTGCAACAAACATTTAATTGTACATGTGCTCCACATGGATGCTAATATATCACATGCAATCGTGTGAGTTGTTGCTAAACTAGCTATAGTTTAATCGCGCTGTAAATCCTGGCCCTTTAAAAAATCTTTCACTAACGCTAAACTCTAAAATAACTAGAACAGCATAAAATTAACCCTTATCATGCTGCTGCATGTAGTACTATAAGGCATAGCATGCCTTTGTATTGCAGGGCATGCTGCACCTTATAGTGCCATAAGCGGCAGCATGCCAAGGGTTAATGGCATACTGCCGCATATGCTAATGTACACCTTTAATCTAACATACTAACTATGGCCCTCTACATATAAAGATTTCCTGCACTGCTCTATATAAATAATTAAGTGCATCCCGAACCCTAAAAATCATTATCTATTGTCCTGCAGCATATCAAGAACTAAAGCATGGCCCATACTAAACCTGATCTTTTTGGCAATACTATCGAAAAGACAGCATGTCACTTATGTTAATACTTACTAATGGGCCGAAACGGGACAAATACTTAACATGCCTAAGTAAAAATCCACCTCCTATGTCCCTATTGCAAAAGTGGACTAAGTAACTCCCCTCCCCCCCAATACTAGAAAGTTCACATGTTCCCCAACTCAAAATTACTGTAAAAAAATCTGCCCCATTGAATAATATTCAAAAACACATAGTACACCAATAAAAAAAATCAACATTAAAAAGTATATCCTACTCACGGTTCTGTAGTGCAGTGTTGGTCCAGGCGACAGGGGTGACAGCGGCTCTGGGTCTTCTTCAGCATGTTGATTGCAGACAGGTCCGGCTCCTTCCTCGTACCGGCGGAGATTGACTCATCACATTGTCCAGACTGTCTTTATAACCTCGGACAGTCCACATAGCAAGTAATATCGGAGTCTTATTGCTTAACCTGCCAAAGGACCAAGAAGCGTTTAACCTGATCATTTAGCCCACTTGTGTTCCATGTAAGAAAGGAAATTCCACCCCACGATTAACAATCTGGGATGATGCAATGAGAAATGTGAAAGAATAAATGGTCAACAAGAGCAGTACAAATATACAGTAACATGTACAATGCAAAAAAACAGCAAAATAGAGTAGCATAAACCAGCAGTGCCAGCCACTCACCCTAACCCACCCTGTTTACCCATTTCAAACTACAGGATATTTCACACCGTAACAACAATTATACCCCCCCCCCCATAACTTAACCCCCTTATTTTCTTTTTTTAAGTACAAAAAGGGGTATAAACTTTATTTAAAGCTATTACCAGGGGAACAACCCCTACATGTTGAGAAAGAGACAGACCCCATTGTGGGACCCAACGACAAAGCATTGTAAGAATATAGGTAAATAGTTTAGGTATACAATGTCCCAGAGGCTAGCACAAGCCCCGCAAACATGGCCGCAGAAGGTTAGCCACAAGATCAAAATAAAATATATAAAGGTAAGCCTTATAGTCCTGATTCAAAGGGTGGGAGCAAGCTGTCAGGGTGCACAACTTCCTAGTGGATGGCAGGACTAGGATGCGATGTGCTCAGCTTATGAGCCCATGCTTTTCAGACCGTGTTAGTGAAGGCAAGCTGCTTCTTCCATGATGGAACCAGTTTGGGCAAAGTCACTGATAATGGCAGTGGTGGATCTTTACCACGTAATGACGTCCAAAGTGGTGAGTAATAAATCCACCTCTGTGCATTCGGCCCTTGTTGACTAGTTTGTTCTTGCATGGGCGCAGTGTCTACAGGATCAGTGGCCAGTTTATGTTGAGTGTTCTCCTCTCTGCAAAAGTTGATGGACTCCAATACAAGGGCATATAAACATGACCCTGCCCACATGGCCATCTTTCATGAGCTTTAGGATTCAAAGTTTTCCTCTGCCATTGAAAGTAGGAATCATGCTTATGACATGAGGATTGGGTATCATTGGAGGATGATTCCGCTTGCTCTCAGGGAGTTAATAAGTAAATTATTAACTCCCTGAGACTTAGGAGATTCTACACAGAAAGCATCTCTTTTGAAGAGAAAAAAAGTAGAGGGCTGTAACCTTTCCCTCTTCTCCCCAATTTTTGGATATTGTGGAGAAGGCGTGGAAAGAACCTAAGAAAAGATTTTCAACTCCCAAAAACTTAGCTCCTGCTACCAATTGGCTTGTCTGTTTAAGACCACTACTTAACCTGTTCAAAAGACTGCTGTTCTCAAAGAGAGTATGCAATGAAGATGTGATAAGATGATTTATTCTACTGCAGTGGTATATTTCAGACCACATTCACTACTGCCTGGGTAGCAAAGGCCATGGAAAGGTGGTCTGATATGGCTATAGAGGATTTACAGTCAGGTCTTGTCTCAGAGGATCTCATCCTGCTTGGGTAGCACCTTAAGGAAACGTCAGGGTACATAACTGATGCCTCACCTGACTCTGTAGCAGCTTCAGCTGATACAGCACAGAAAATAGTTAAAGGCAAGGTGGGCAAGGGAGTGAAACACCAAAAATACAAATTAATAAGATTTATTCTAAAATACACAAACAATAGAATAATAAAAAACGCACAACAAATGTACATACAAATAGATGCAATAATCCTAATCACTCTATGGGAAAACCCTGCAGGGATTTAAATAGATGATAAAATATATACCAAGGTGAAGAGGCACAAATATAGATATAAAAAGTCCAAGTGCACTGAGGACTGCAGTCAATTCGATATGTTGGAGCTCAAATTGTAATAAAACACTGATAGTAGGGATTTGTCCACATCAATCAGCACATGTCAGTCTCTATCATCCATAGATCAGGAACGGGCCTTGCCACAATAGCCTAGATACAATATGATACCAGCTAGGTGAATGAAATCCACTTAAACCGCTTGATAACAAAACGCAAATTGAGGATGCTGTTCAGTAATTAGGAGTAGCACTTCTCCATAAATAACCCCCTCTATAAAACAAAGCAAATGTAAGCAAGGAGAATCTCCTGCTTGGGGGGACACAGACTCACGTCTCTTTTCTTTCGTCCTCCAAAAAAGACTTCAATGCGTGTGATGCGCTGTTTGATGGAGCCTTCAGCGGTTCTGTTAAAAAGGGATATAGCTGGTCATGGCTCTGTTAATTTCACCGCAGCCGCGGCTGGAGCAGTTTGTTTCCTGCCTCTCGGCTGCTATAACAGGAGGCGTATTAAGGGTAATATAGAACACTTCAGCCCGAATTTGAAACTTCAACGATATTGCACACAGCCCAGGATAGTTTGGGAACACTTGTTGGCGTGCCGCCTATACGCGTTTCACCGTGTCAGCCCACGGTTTCATCAGTAGGATGACAACTAGCTAAAGTCCACCCTATTTATGTTCACATACCTAATTGGCCAGGCATTACACCTGTGATAGGGGTGGAATTCTCTATTGTCAATTACCGGCTCTATGTAAATATAGCAGTATATTTAAGA